>CATIWQ010081556.1:0-17293 GCA_949673415.1 Euphorbia schlechtendalii | reverse complement strand
GACTCGGGTTCTAAATTGATTTTAGACCCGAGAATATCTGAGGATTTAAGAAGAAAAGATGAAGAAAGATGAAGAAATTTGGGATTCAAAACGTGTTTTTGATCCGATAAAAAGTCAGAAGAAAGTGAGAAATATCGTTTTGATTTTTTGTTCTGAAAGAGATGATTTTTCTCTCTGAATTTCTCTCCCCTGTAGAAAAAGACTCGACTATTTATAGATGAAAAAGTCTCGAAAAATCCAAAACAAAGAGCCTCGCACGCGAAGGGTCTCGCGTGCGAGACTCCCTCGCGAGGCCTCGCGGGGTCTCCCACGAGGCTCCCTCGCGAGGGCTCACGGGTCACCTCCCGTGAGGCTCCCTCGCGAGGGCCGCGAGGGACCCTCACGGGAATCCCCGCGAGGGTCGCCTAGGATCCTCGCGGGGAGGCCCTGCGAGGGTCACTAGGAACCCTCGCGGGGATCCCCGTGAGGGTCGCTAAAGACCCTTGCGGGAATCCTCGCGAGGGTCGCCTAGGACCCTCGCGGGCAAGTTCCGCGAGGGTACCACACGACCTTCGCGGGGAGTGCGGGCTGCCTCGCGCAGCTTTGCGCGAGGCTGCCATTCGCAAGGCTGCCTCCGCGCGTGATTTTTTTTTTTAGTTAAATAATTTAAAATGTCCGAGGAGGATTCCCATATGAAGATCATCGGATGGTCGAAAATCGTGTGATTCAAGGATAAATTTCCAGAAAAGCCGTCATCATTGAACGCGCGAGCTGGTACAAAATCCCGTGCTCACACCTATGTAGCCATCCAACGCACATAGTAGGATTTGAAGCTCTCACCTTATTTTTTCCTTATAGCCTCCAGATGTTGCATCGTGGTTTCCATTTGGGAGTTGAAACCATAATTCCCCATTATAGCTTGAGCAAGGCTATTCCAATCGGTAGCCATGTCCAACGGAAGGTGGCTGTACCATTCGTTGACTGGGTGGCCCAAGTGATAACAAAGAGCTTAGCCATCATCTGTTTGCTGACCCTCAATGCTCTCATCGTAGGTTGATAATGCATTAAGTGTGAGCGGAGGTGCCAGATCCCACATACTTTTCAAACTACGACATTACAAAGTTTGGGGGTAGGCTGTCTTCATCCCCGATCATTGGCTGTGCAGGGCATGTGTTCATTTGGTGGCCACTATGAGTGGCAAAGAATTGTTACCATAATTCTACCATGCATGGTCATTGAAGGATGGCATTCCTAGTGTTTGGATAGAAGCTATGTTACCCCTGGGGAAATGTTGTAAAATTGGGCAATTGAGGCGCCTAGAACTGTGATGCGACCGACATACTCCAGTTAGGAACAGGGTCTTGGGTCATTCCTTGGTAGAAAGGCCTTGGTGCAAATGCCAGTTACCCCATTTATCCCAGGAAGAGTTGGGGAGGATTGGCAAAGTTACATCCTGGCCGCCCAATCTGAGCCTGGTTCAGCTGACTTTGTCCTACCCTAAACTGATAAAAGTAAGTTGGGGGCACCATGTGTGAGGTGGGAGGTCTCCCTATTTACAGGCTGGCTAGAAGGATTGTTGTTGTTAAGGGTGACCTCTGGGCTGGACACTGCGATCTAGGCCCTCCCAAAGTGCTGGCGAATGAGTGATGCTAGATGGTCTCTATTGGCAAAGGTATTCAGGGTAGCTACAATCTCTACACTCACCAATGATTGATGTGTCTGCTGAGGGTTTTGTCTAGTGAGGATGAGGTGATCCTCCCCTGCACCTTCTTCTTGCGGATTGGCCATGAAAGACGTGCATTGAACTGAATCTGAGTCTGAACCTGGGTCCTCACTTGACTTAGTGTATGGAACCCCCTCCAAACTGGCCACGATATGAGAAACATAGACCAGGCAATGATACACAAGTAGAGGATCAGATTGTACATGTAAGATTCGTGATACGATTCGTGATGCAGGAAATGCGTGAGATATTTAATGTTATAGCTGCATTCACAAAGGGGTTAGCATTTCATGATGTGAAATAACATGTATGTTAATCCATTTGAAACAAACAGGTTAGTCGTTAGGTAAAAATGAAGATAGGTAAAAGATGAAAATCCAATATCTAGGGTAGGATTTGATGTTTATACGATGCCTATGTGATATCATAACGTGAATGATGTATATGAGGTGACCAAGCTACCCATGTGGTAATAGGTCAAAAGTTTGAGGTTTCGTATTATGATTAGGTCTCATGGTATGAGGAGGTCAAATTGATTTCGGGTACGTAGTGTGACATACCCTAATGAAATGAAAGTAACTACCATATGTAGCTATCTAATGAATGATTTGGCTATTTTACCCAATTAGGGTGGAGTTTCGGATGCCTGTGTAGTCATCGCTATTTGAGGGTATGTGGTGATACATGAATCTTTGCCCCGTGTGGGTGAATGGTTCAAGTATTAAGCATATACCCTTGAAGATTTGGTAAGGTAAGATTTTTGAAATAAGTTTTCCCCATGCCGGCTTAGGTTCGAATGTCAGAAGGGACATCACACGATGTAGGAAAAAATAGTTTGGGTAGGCATTTGCCCTATTTGGGCTATGTGGCATGTGTGATTGCCCTATGTGGCCTATGAGTTGGATGTCGAGTACTACCCCTTGTGGGCTAAGTGTCAGATGTCAAGTGGACATCACGCAGATTGGGGTGAATGATACTTCATGTATCTAAGTGGCTTCTTGTTGTCCTAGGGTGACATGATCTCAAGTGTCAACTAATCCTAAGTATGATGATGAGAAGATGTTATGTTACATCATATTAACATTATGAGTGTGTGTGTGTGTGTGTGTGTGTGTGTTTAAGTGTTTGTACTAAAATTCGTGATTAGCATGACATTTGTACAATAATAAGTAAATAACACATAGCATGCAACGTCCAATCTTCCAACAATACAACTCCCACGAGTAGAGTTTTTGGCTAGTCTCTATCCTAAGTTTTGTTTATCTTAGTACCACGAGGATACTAAGGAGCGCACCTGCAGGAAATATATAATGCATGGTCATTTGTTTGGTAACACCCAAGGGAAAATGCTTACGGCTTATTTATATGAGGTTTATAAATGGGTTACTGATGTAGAAGGTTCTTGTTGCACTAAAATATACTTCAGGCCTCTCCCTAAATGGGTTCTAACGAGGGAGGTATATGCGATATGGCAACAAGTGCTCCACTCCTGAAATACTATCTTTTCTCAGGGAGGCAAATTAGCACAAGAGAAAGCTTTGCAATAATAGGGTACCTTAATCTTATGGGCTAATCCCCTCTATAGAAATGCGAAATTATGAATATATCATAATTAAGAAAAAAATACTGAATAATGTGATCAATAATTTTCGGCACTTATCCAAAATCTAAAACCTTTAAAAAAACAAGTTTTTAGAAAAAATCCCCAGTGAAGTTGCCACTATGTGCGGGTGACACGGAGCGATGGGCCAAGAGCGCGCGGAGATAAGAGGCGCAGTCCACCAGGGTGTTTTAAAAAGTAGAAAATAAAAATGTACAAGTTCGGGGACCCGGAAGGTTTGATTGAGAAAGCGAAAATGTTTTTAGATCGGTCAAACTCGAATCTGTCATCTCTTACTATGGAGTCGCCAATTGGATTAGCTCTTTCCAGAAATTAGAGTCTTGTGAGCCTAACATCCGGGGGACGGCCCACTAAGACATAGAGATTCGGGACTGGGATAAGCTGCTTATTTCTTATTGGATCACATTATATTACATCTATAGAAAAACGTATTTCTTAATTACGCATATTCGTTCTTAAGTAGTTTTGAAGTTATATGCATGATTCACGTATGTGCTGAAAATAGTAAATCATCCATAAAGCATTAAATAAATGTGGAAAAGTAAATTAATAAATTACAAAAATCGGGGGATGCAACCGCCCGCCTAATCTATTAATTACATTTCCTCAAAAATATTTGCAATACCCGAAGGAAAATAAAATCCTAGGCATACATCTAACATGCATCCACAAAGGTTAGCACGAGATATGGCACATATCTTCAATTTGATTTTGAGAAGACCCATCTGGCCTAATTAAAACATTGATGGTTTAAAGTTCTTATTTTAAATAAAAATGGTTCACTATTATTTACACATATGTTGGTCAATTTTTTTTATTGAAAATGACCGCATGGCAAAGTGTGAAGTCTATTTTCCGGGAAAATTTGTATTCCCTTCATGGGGGTATTCTAACATAAAAATTAAAAAGAAATAAAAGATGAAGAAGAAAATTACAACATTTACAATAAACAAATAATTCTTAGGTCCACATATAAAATGGAAATAAGAAGCAGCAGACAATGAGCACGAAATCTGCAATTCTAAGAACTCAGAGCTTAACTTTTTGGCGTGAATCCACTTCGACGTATCCGTAAGATCCCTGGAAGCATTCCTAATTCGTTTTGATTTAATTATGGTTTGAATGGAAAATAAGTGTTTATTTATCCAAAAGATAATCAGACTCAGGTTCTAAATTTGTTTTAGACCTAAGAATATCTAAGGATTTTTAAAAAAGAAATAGAAGAAATAGATGAAAGAGAGTTCATTTGAAAATCAAAAGTTTTAGAATCCAAATGTGTTTTGAATCCAAATTAATCAAGAGAATTCGAAAGAAACTATTTTTGATATTTTTTCTTTTGAAAATCATATTTTTCCTTGAAATTTTTCGGTCCCGAATATTGAAAATTCCCCCTCTATTTATAGAAAAAATTCCTGAAAATCTAAAAAATGCAGCATTCTCTGTCGAGCCACGCTAAAGTTTGGCGAGGCTTGCGTCACCAGATTCTGGCGAGGAGCCTTGCCAAAGTTTGGCGAGCCTCACCAAGGCTACTTTCAAGGCTTGCCTCGCCAAGCTTTGGCAAGGCAGGCTCCGGATCCGGTTTTTCGCAATGTTTTCGCATTTTTTGTGTATTTTCATAATTTTTTATTAATGTCTGAATTAAAGGAAAAAATTAAATAATTTTATTAAAAATGTCCTTTTGAATTCAGAGACGAGGAAGATTCCCATTCGGAGACATCTAGATACTCGATAATTGTGTGATTTAAGGATAAAATCCCTAAAAGCCACCATCATTGAACATGCGAGCTGGTACAAAATTCCGTGCTCATAATCTTTGAAAATGTTAGGCTAATAGAAACCACAATCCAAGACCTTGGCAACAATCCTTGAGGCTCCAAAGTGACCTCCTGCCTCAGCTTAATGGCACATTTGCAAGATCTTGTTAGTTTCCTCTTCTACTACACATCTTCTAATAATCTGATCTGCACATAATTTGAACAAAAATGGTTCCTCCCAGAAATAGTATTTGACATTAACAAAGAATATATTCTTTTGAGCATATGTCTAACACTTTGGGGTTATATTACATGCAAGATAATTAGCAATGTCGGCATATTAAGGGGAAGAATTTACCAAGTAAAGCCTTTCATCAAGGAAGGTCTCTATGATGATTTTTTGAGAGTTGAGGTCTTCTCTTGGAATTTTGGAAAGATGGTTATTAGCAACATTTTCACATCCTTTATCCTTGATCTCCAAATCAAATTCTTGTAAAAGGAGAAGCCATTGAATCAGCCTAGGCTTTGCATCCTTCTTTGCAAACAAGTAATTCATTGCCACATGATTAGTGAAGACTATGACTTGAAGAGCACTAGGTAAGATCTAAACTTGTCAAAAGCATAGACCACTGCCAGCAACTCCTTCTCAGTGGTTGTGTAGTTTCGTTGTGCCTCATTCAAGGTTTTGCTGGCATAGTAAATTGGCTTGAAGTGTTTGTCCTGCCTTTGTCCCAAGACCACTCCAATAGAAGCATCACTAGCATCACACATAAGCTCAAAGGGCTTTGTCAAATCAAGATCAATAAGAATAGGAGAGTTCACCACCCTGCTTTTGAGTTCCATGAAGGCCTTCATGCAGTCTTCTCCAAATTTAAATTCCACATACTTGTGAAGTAAGGCTGTTAAAGGTTGAGCAAGTTTTGAGAAGTCCTTTATAAATATTCTATAGAACACAACATGTCTTAGAAAGCCTCTCACTTCCTTCATAAATGTAGGTGGAGCTAGGTTTTGAATTATGTATATCTTTTCTTTGTGCACTTCCAAGCCCTTCTCTGAAACTTAATGTTCAAGCAAGATCCCTTTAGTCTCTATGAAATGGCTTTTTTCCCAATTAACAACCAAGTTGGTCTCAATAAACTTGATCAAGACCTCCTCCAAATTGCGAAGACAATTGTTGAAGGTCTTCCCATAAATAGAAAAGTCATCAATGAAGATCTCCACCATCCTTTCCACCTTATCATGGAAAATAGCCATCATACACCTTTAAAATGTGGCTGGGGCATTGCACAACCCAAAGGGAATTTTTCTATAACCAAAGGTTCCATGGGGGTAGGTGAACGTGGTCTTCTCTTTGTCATTAGGATGAAGGGCAAAGGAAATTAATCCTTTCTAATGGTATCATTTAGCTTTCAGTAATCAATGCAAACCCTCCAACCTATGACAATCCTGGTTGGTACAAGGTCTCCTTTCTCACTTTGCACAACAGTCATCCCTCCCTTATTAGGCACAACTGGAACTAGACTTGTCCAAATACTATCATATTTGGGGTAAATAATTCCAACATCAAGAAACTTGATTACCTCTTTCTTGACAACTTCCTTCATGTTGGGATTCAACCTTCTTTTGGGTTGGACAGAGGGCTTGTGATATTCTTCCATCAAATTTTAAGTACATAGATAGAAGGGCTAATTCCTTTGATGTCTGAAATTTTCCAAGCAAGGGCTTCTTTGTTGGCTTTCAGAATATCAAGAAGGTTTTGTTTCTGTTTGGGCGAGAGCTTTGAAGAAATTATAACAGGAAGGTCTTGTGGTGGGTTTAGGAAGGCATATTTAAGGTGATAAAATAAAGGCTTAAGATCAAGGGCTTGTTGAAGGTCTTTAGGATTTGAATTATGGGAATAAGGAAGGTCTTCAAGGGGTTCAATGTTAACCCTTGTTCTCATAGTAGGTTGGCAGCATGTCTTTGCTTCCACTTGTTTCTCCAAGATCTCATCCTCATCATCAAAGTCTTGCAAATTTAGTTCTTGCAAAAAATATGGATTTACAAAGGCATCAAAGGTATCCATGAAGTAACATTGGTCATCAGAAGAAGGTGGTAGTTTTAAAGCTTCATTCATTTTAAACACGACTTCCTCATCATAATTTTCCATTTGTTACATCTATCAAAGCCCTTCTAGTAGCCAAGAAAGATCTTCCTAAAATGATGGGAACATGCATATCTTCATCCATATCCATAACAATAACGTCTACTAAAGAATAAACTTACCTACCTTTACTAGGACATCCTCTACCATTCCCGTAGGGTATCTTATAGTTCTATCAACATGTTGAATTGAAAACCTAATAGTTTGGGGGTCTCCTAAGCCTAATTCCTTATAGAGATAATATGGTATCAGATTGACATTAGCACCTAAGTCATACAAAGCTTTTCAATGTCAAGGTTTCCAATAGAACAAGGGATAGAAAAACTCCATGGGTCCTTGATTTTGGTAGGCAGAGGCATTGTACTTTGTAGTATTAAAGAGAGGTCCCTATTGAGTTGCACCATAACCACATTTTCCAGCTTTGTTTTATTAGACAAATGCTCCTTCAAGAATTTGACATACATTGGCATTTGATCGAAGGCTTCTGCAAAAGGTATGTTGATGTGTAGTTTCTTAAAGACTTCCAAGAATTTATTAAAGTGCTTGGCCATATCATGTTGCTTTGCTCTTTGTAGAAAAGGAATCTTTGGCTGGTACTTGGAGACCTCCTTGGATTATGGTTCCAAGGTCTGTCTTTGCTTTTTGAGGTCTCCTATTTTTCTGCCTTGGTAGAGGTCTTCTCCTTCTCTTGTAATTGTGAGGTCTTATCCTTCTTTGTTGAATCTACCTCCTCTCCAGCTTTCTTTGCATTTCCACTAACATCAACAGTCATTGGGTTAGAAGAATTCACAACCTTACCATTCCTTAGAGATATGGCTTTGCATTCCTCCTTGGGGTTGGTCTCTTTATTGCTAGGAAGGGCTCCCTTCCCCATTTGTGTTATTTCTTGTGTGAGCTGGTGGATTTGGGTCTCCAAACTCTTCATATGAGCTTAGTTTTACCTCATATACTGAGCAATCATCTCCCTCATCTCATCCATTTCTTACCTTTTGGTTTTGGGGAAGAGCTTCCTGCATGGTTGTTGTGATGTTGGTTATGTTGTTGAAACTGATGATGACCTTGTTGAGGTTGTTGGAAATGACTAGTTTGTTGAAAAGGTTGTTATTGTGGAGGTTGAAAGGAAGACTGTTTTGCTGTTCTGGAGGTTTCCGAGAAAAATTAGGATGATTTCTCCACTTAGGATTGTATGTATTGGAGAAGGGGTTTCCACATCTTTAGTTTCCTTGCAAGTAATCACACTACTCTTGGGTGAGCACCATGTCACAATCTTTAGTCCTGTGGTTGCCTCCATAGATTTCACAACAAATTAGTTGGGGGCTTGTAATGGTTGAGAAATTCTTCTTGGTTAACAAGGTTAAGAGCTTGTCAAACTTTCTAGAGAGCTCCATGATAGCCTCTAATTCAGCCACTCTAGTCCTCTCCTCATGAGCAGAATGCCACTTAGATACTATGTTGACTATCTTTTCAATCATCTCACAGATCTCCTTGAGAGGGTAATCTTCGTGGTCTCCATTTACCACAGATTCAATCTTGCTTTTATTAATGTTGGAAAGTCCATTATCAAAATTTTGGACTTAAATACAAACAGGGATGTCATGGTTTGGCACTTTCCTTAGCATCTCTTTGTATCTCTCTCATGCTTCTGACATTGATTCTCCTAGGATTTCCACAAATCTAATAATCTCGTTCTTTAAGTTCAAGGCTTGCTTTAGTGGGAAATATTTTATTAGGAAGGCCTTTGCCATGTCATTCCAAGTTGTGATTGAGCCTGTTGCAAGATCTTCATCCATTATTTGGCCTTATCCCTCAAAGAGAAGGGAAAAAGCTTTATCCTTATACCATCATCTGAAACATTCTTATTAGTTCTGAAAGTGTTACACATTGCTACAAAGTGTTGAATGTGAGCATTAGGATCTTCTCCAGTAAGTCCTCTAAGCTGAATAGAGGCTTGTAACATATGAACCATATAACCTTTGACTTTAAACAAGTTGTCTCCTTCTTGAGGAATTCAATACATGAAGAGTGACCTTCCGTATTGGGCTCCAAATAAGTTCTCAAGGTTGGCCTTCTTGGTGGAGGGTGAAATTCATCCTCTCATTCAGGATTTTAAGCTTGTCTTTCTCTTTCAAGCCTTTCACTTTCAACTCCTTCTGCCTCAAGCCTTTCTTGCTCTTGGCATTCATGCTCTCTTCTTTGTTCCTCCATTCTCTCCCATGCACGAGCTCTTCTTACAAGACCACCTCTTCTTCTACAATCCCTTTCAATTTCAGGATTTATTAGAATATGTGGTTCTATTCCAGCTCTTTCCATGCACAAGGAAGTCTTCTAAAAACCTATTTTCTACAAAGCTATAAATAGACAAGACTAAAAGCATCAATTTATGGTTAAATATAACAAACTTTAACAAAAATTGCTCCCTAGTAATGGTGAAAAAAAACTTGTTGCAATTTTTTCAGTAACACACCTAGTAAGTATACTAGTGCTAAATTGTAAAGTGGCAAGCAAGAGTATCATATCCCACAGGGAGGTCTTTAAGTCAGTTTGCACCTATCATGATAAACGGGCAAATGGAAAGGTAAATGTGATTTCTTGAAAATGGTGATTTTGCTAAGTGCTAAAGGCTTGCAATAATGATAAAAAAAACTAAAAGTGATTCAAGTTGATTAATAAAACACTCAAGTTTAGTCTACCAAAGTAGCAATCTAAGACAATCTTCCTTAGCTTCAGTCCAAGACCTTGCTCAGCTATCCCATTCCAAGGTCCCTTAACCCTAAATCCCCAAACAGCCTACTAAGCTAGTTTAGCTTCGTACTAAGCTAAACATACTTCACCTTTCGGTCCTTCACATGAATAACAAATTAGCATTATATTAAGTTAAGCATTCATCAAATGAAACCCAAGGTATACAAACATTCATCTTTCAATCTCATGTTAAATATGTGTGTGAAGGTCTTCAATATAAAACAGGTTACCTCTCAGTCCTTACTGTTAAATACTAAGTATGAATTTGATCCAGATTCAATTTATCAAATAAGCATTCATTCACATAAATGTTCAAGCTAAGCAAAGGTAGAGATACTTTACAACAATAGAAGATCTCCTTAGACTTCAATTTATAGGGGTAAACTTCACTTGATAAAGGACTACTCACCCATCTTCATTAAATTCTTAACTAAAACCATTAATGAATAAACTTGAAAACAAAATGTAATTTTAGCTGGAGAACTTAGAGAGAATAATAAAATCAAACTATTAGGTAGATAGATAAGTGATGGGGGGGAAATGTGCATAAGCGATATACACTTAGCTTCCCCGCCAAAAGCACACAGCCCCAAAAAGGCCCCAAAAGCCAGGGTAAATTTCACCCACATGTTCACACAAAATATCTAGATATTGTTCTTACACTTAATAAAATAATACCCACTTGCTTATCAAGGGGAAACTAGAATTAAACTAAGTTATTTCAAAAGCAAATTACAAATTTCTTCGCGACTAATATTTCTTCCCTCTCCTGGTGACATCAGCGACTTCCTTTTCTCCCTGCGCAACCCTTCATTTCTTAATTTCTGCCCTTTTTCCAGCTTCGCCTGGGAGGTCTCCTTCTCCAACAGAAAACCTAAAATACATGAAGGTCTTCATAAAATCTGCTCATTCACATACAATTTTATCCTGATTATTCCTAGATTTTGATGACATATTTTTTATCCTTATGGACAAGGGTGGTAATCCTAGCTAGACTTTTTTATTTTGTAGCTCAGCTCAATGCAGCTGTTAGTTCTATTCCCACGTCTAATGTTATT
This sequence comes from Euphorbia schlechtendalii, assembly GCA_949673415.1. Lineage (NCBI taxonomy): Eukaryota > Viridiplantae > Streptophyta > Magnoliopsida > Malpighiales > Euphorbiaceae > Euphorbia > Euphorbia schlechtendalii. The sequence continues at coordinate 6,273 of CATIWQ010081556.1, read as the reverse complement.
GCTAGTGTGGTAGCAAGAAAGATGAAGAGTAGTATTGATGCTGCAGTAGAGCAGCTGAGTAACTTGAATGCCATACTGGCAACTCAAGCTACATAGTTTCATAAGTTTGGCAAGGAATAGGCCAAAATAAAGAGAAGCACGGACTCCAAAACTGACAATGTATATAAGGAAGTGGAAGTTGCTAAGTATATTGGTCACAACATTGCAAAACTGATGGAAAGCATGTCCAAGCTAATGGTGAGCTATGATAAGAAGATTTATTGGGGAATAAGGGACGTTGATGAAGCTGCAAAGAAAGCTGAGAAGCTTGTGCTGAACATTGATACACTTAATGATAAATTTGATTCTGTCTACAAAGTGATTTAGGAAAACACTATTGATTCAATCAAGAAGGCACAAAAGGCTCTTCTCGAGGCTATGGGTAAACTATTTCCTAAGCCAATTGAGTCTCTATACCCTGACAATGGTCTCTCAATACATAAGAAATTGAATGTCCTAAAGGTTCATCTTCAAGATATGCAGAAGCATGTAGATCAATTGGTGACCACTAGGATGCATGATGCAAGGGATATTGAACTTACTTCTAGATCTATATCTTCAATGTGCCCAAGGATCCTTTATATGGAAGAAAAACTAAATATTGCACTATCTACATCAGATTTCTGAGCTTTGTTGTAGTGTTTTCAATAGTTCTCTTGCCAAGGGTTTGATCAGATTACTCATCCATCCAAGTGTTATCACTTGCTTCTCTTTGAGCTTAATGGTCAAGAAATCCTTACTACCAAGGGAAAAAGAGAAGCTAGATTAGGATATTTCACCACTCATCATAAGCAAGCATGAATATTTTTAGTTTGCCCTTGACTCCATTAATCTTTGTGTTAAATAAATTGTCAAGGAACAAATAACAAAGGGGGAGAAGGTAGTTGAAGATGCTCAAAGAACTAAAAATTAGTACAAATCATCCTTGCTGAAGTGACCTCAAACATCAGTCTCAGTCTCAACATCAATCTCAACATCAATAGCAAGAATAGTAATAAAATCAATCACACCATCAAAGTAGCTATCCAAAAAGCTCTGGACAGTCTTCTAATCAGTCGCGTAAATAGTTGTAGAATAGGAAATCTTGTAATAAGACTTAATTGTGATCACTTAGTTCAGAACACATTTTGTGTACTGACTAAGCTTTTGATCTTAATGAAAAAAATTACAAGTTTTTGTCTATCAAGTTAAGAGCTTCTTAACTTCATATTTGCTGTTTATGCTTGTTGTTTTTGCTTACAAACTGTTGCAGGAATAAATGAAAAGACCAACCTCAAAGAAAAGATGAAGTAAGACAAAGTCCCAAAATCAAAGAAAATTCCTCAAAGTTTGGGGGAGTTAAGCTGAATGAAAATAATCAACTCAGTATGGGGGAGCCCACAATGACTAACAAATTCACTCAGCATGGGGGAGTCTTACATCATCTATTATGTATTTCTATATCTACAAACTTCTTATTTAATTAATTTCTTCTACTACCAAGTTTGTTATCTATTCCAAAATAGGGAAGATTGTTGAACCCAAGATTAATAGTACTTCACAGTACTTAAACATTTTGGAAATATCAAACTATTCAGAATAGTGAAACTAATTAAGTACTAAGTAGACTCTTAATTAAACAAGTTATACTTGAGTTTGTTTAAGGAAAAAACTCAGTTTACTGAGTTTTTTAATTAAGTTATAGCTTAGAGAAAGAAAAGATGCCTGGAGCCGAGTATTACATGGTTTGTATGATATAGACTCAGAAAAGTTGAGTTGCTTTTATTTTATAAAAGCTGAGCTATTTTAACACTTATAGAATATTATGACACATATGCTTCTAATGTTGTCTGTGAAAGACGAAATATTCCTTTGATGCTTTTCAGGATAAAAAGCGCTGAAATAAAAGAAGATATTCAAGTGGCCCTCACAACGAAAAGGTGTCAATATGTAATGTTAGAGAATCCTCGCTTAAGTCCAAGATAAAAGAAATCCTCTAACATGCATTGTTTCTCAATGACTCTGCGCAACTCTGCAACATCAACAAGCAGGAAAATTACAAGTCTCCAAGTTGCATATCGCACGCCTCTCTATCATAACATAATTGCTTGAAGGAAACGAGTTTTTGACTCATCTAAGATTAACAGATTAATCTCGTGCCTCAATGTTTGAATTCTCTATCTCTAAACATCTTGAAATTTGTTTCAAATGGTCAAATTTGAAAGCTATGAAGAGAAGAGAAATTGAAGTAAAGCCAAGATGAAAAGTTTGCAATGGTTACTTCCAAGTACTTCAAGTATAAATATAAGACAGAAGTAGACATTCAAACTTGGTGAATCACCTCGAATTTCTTAATAGTTGAAATGCTATCGAAGTATTCCCATCATTTAAAAATTCAAAATCAAGCAATCAAAGCATACGCTAATCTTCCAATTTGTTTGTAATAGAGAGAATCAAACCTTATATTTAAAATTGTAAAAGGATTCAACGATTTTATAAGTTGAAATCCTTAGTTCATAATTTCCATTCAAAAAACAAAGTGATGGTTTAGGAAGGGTACCTAAACTATGGTTGAGTGGTAGTTAGAAAAAAAGGTACTTTCTGTAATAGAGTCTAACCTCTATAAAGGCTTCTTTGCCTAAGGAAGGAAAGAAACACTAATGGATTAAAGCTCAGAAAGGAATTCGGGGACTGGAGGTAAGCTAGGGGCCGTACTACGATAAATCTAAGGTGTTAAAGTTTCGAACCTTTATCGCTTGTCTTTATAGTGTCTTGCTCATTCATCATTCTCTATGTTTTTATCGTTAAGCTTGAAAAATCAATCCGAGTTGAGTAAAGTATTCAGCAACAATTGAAGATAAACTAAGTCAGCAAAGCTGAGTAGTTTATTGTTTTTGGACCTGCACGCAGCACGAGTTACTCTGCACGTAGCACGAGTTACTCAGCATGCATCTAAAAACTGAACTTGGAAAAGAATTTTTATAAAATTGTAAAATAACCAAGTAACGCATTCCCCCCCCCCCCCACTATGTTATTTAAGTCGTATAGGACCAATAAGAATAAAATTAAATTTTAGGCTAGATTTCTAGTCGTGTAATTTGTGAGCATGGTATGTTAGAGAATGTAGTTAAATAATCAAGTTAGGTCATGTTCTTTTCAACTCCTGAAACCTGACCTGAACTGAACTGAACTTAATGGACCTGAACTGAACTTAGGCCATGTTCTCTTCACCCTCAATTTGGTTCAGTTCAGTTAAGTTCAATTAAGTTTAGTTCAATTAAGTTCAGTTTAGTCAGGTCCATTAAGTTTAGTTTAGTTCAGTTTATTAGTTTAGTTCAGTTAAGGTCTATTATATTCAGTTCAGGTCCATAAATTTTAATTTTAATTTTAATAATGATTATTCTAATTAATCTTTAATAAAAAAATTAATAGTAATAATAATAACAAGAAGAATAATGATAAAAATATTAATATAGAAAAATAATTATTATTTAATGTAATTATTATTGATTATAAATATAGTAAGAATAATTTTTAAATAGTGATAATTACTAGTGTTATTGATATAATAATAGTATTAATGTAACTGTAATATAATAATATTTTTATTTATAATCATAATATTAATTAATTAGAAAATGTGATATGGAATAATAAAATAAAAATATTCATTAATTAAAATAACTATTACATTTTTGCAATCCAATAATAAGTGATAATTTGAATCTAAACTACAATATATTATAATAATTATTATTATTAGCACACATATAATTCTAACAATAGTTATTATTTGAATAACAAAATTTTAATTAAATGAATTTAAGAATTATAAATTTTTTTATTATTAATGGTATTAAAATTGTTTTTTTAATTATTTTATATAGGTAGTTATTAATAATATTATTTGTAATGATTATTAATAATTTATTTATTTTTATATTTAATGGGTTTTACTATTATTTTAATAATTAATATATTTATTATTAAATTCAATTAAGTTCAGGTTCATTAAGTTCAGTCCAGTTCAGTTAAGTTAAGTTCAGTTCAGTTCAATTCAGGTCCATTAAGTTCAGTTCAGTTCAATTAAGTTCATTTCATGTTTCAGAAGTTGAAGAGAACATGGCCTTAACTTAACTGAACTAAACTTAATTGAACTTAATAAATCTAAATTTAATTGAACTTAATAATAATACACTAATTATTTTAAAATAATAATAAAAATCAATAAATATAAAAAAAAAGTATAAATACTAATCATTACAAATAGTATTGTTAATAACTAGTTGTATAAAATAACTAATAAAACAATTTTAATACCATTAATAATAAAAAAAATTGTAATAATACGTAAAATCATTTAATTAAAATTTTGTTATTTAAATAATAATTATTGTTACAATTATACGTGAATTAATAATTATTACAATATATTGTAGCTTGGATTCAAATTATCATTTATTATTGGATTATCAAAATGTAATAATTTTTAATTAATAAATATTTTCATTTTATTGTCCTTTTATCACATTTTCTAAATAATCAATTCTATGATTATAAATAAAAAATTATTATATTATAATTACATTAGCAATATTATTATATCAATAACATTTGTAATTATCACTATTTAAAAATAAATTATCACTATTTTAATGGTTATGCATATAGACAATTTTTAAGATAAGTAGAAGCCATCTTGTAATATAAATTTTATTTTAAGTTTTAAACTTTAAGAATTTTTCTTTTATTTTTGTAAATATTTGTAATCTTTTGGTTCTTAGTTTTGTAAACTTGTTTGTAATCTTTTGACTATATATATATATATATGTGTGTGTGTGTGTGTGTGTGTGTGTGTGTGTGTGTGTGTGTGTGTGTGTGTGTGTGTGTGTGTGTGTGGCTTGTGTGTTATTTTCTGCTAACAATTCTTTAAACAAAATTTTATGGTTGAAATAGTTAAGGATTTCGAAAATAGGCAAAAGGCCTTGGGAAAATGGGCGAAGACTTGTTACGAGTACCAGTTAGATGAGCCGAAGATAAAATGAATTAAATATTTTTCCATAAGATTTCGAAAAAAGAAACGAAAGCAGAAAAGTTTTTATAGAAGTTATTTGTTGGTTCAATGTTGTTCAAATTTTCTACAAAACTGATATTTTATAAAAGATTTTATAAATTAAGAAATTAATGAGAATTTCAAAATTAAGCAACAGACCTTAGGAATTTAGGGCAGTTGAGTGTAAGTCCCGTTATGAAGTACCAGTTGGATGAGCTGAAATTTTGAAAAATGAGAACAATTTCTTAGTTTATTGAATTTTTTATAAGAAGAGTTAAGTAGCAAATTTATTTAATATTGTAAGCTAGCAAAGGAACACTCAGAATTATTTTCAAATTAATAGAGTAAAATAGGAAGTTATAATAATATAAGTCATAAAAATAATAAATAAAAATATACTTTAGACAAAATATACCGATACTAATAAATTATAGACACACGGAATCAGAATGATTGAGTCCGATAAATTTTTTAACACTTTACACCTTAGTGTAATACTGAGTCACAGAAGCACTAAGATAAATAGTTAAGTCAGATAAGAATAAATAATTGAATCAGATAGAATTTTCAAAGATAATGCTTACAGACGTAAGCAATGACGTTTTCATAAAAAACGTAAGCACTTACGTAAGACAGCAATAATACTGATATTTGAGAAAGATCCAGTAAAGAACGGTAGACTATGCTTTATTCAACTATAAATACAACTCTAGATTTCTGATAAACTCACACCAAAACTTTCAAAATTCTTTGTAAGTAACTGTGAGTAGAATCTAGTCAAGAAATATTGAGAAATCAAAGCTGAAAATGTATAATTTTATACTCTGCTACTAATTTCAATTCATAATTTCTATACTTTTGCAAACATAAGTATCCTCTCCTCTCTAGATTGCACTTATATGTGATCTTTCTAGCTGAGTGACGAGAAATTGTTGCTTTTATTAAGAATGAAATTATTGCATATACATAAGAAATGAATAAAATTTTATACTTACAAGATAAAATTAATAGAAAAAGAACTTATTTAAGATGAATTATAATTTGGAAAGAGTTTTATTATAATAAATTAGAAAAACGTTCTGAAGAAATAAGAACTAGAGACTTTACTTATCTTACTCTTTCTAGAGAATGGATTATAAATCAAATACCTATTTATTTACAGAAAATTAGATACTATACTGGAAAAGAACTAGAAATAAAAG
>CATIWQ010081546.1:0-47901 GCA_949673415.1 Euphorbia schlechtendalii | reverse complement strand
ATATATTTATGTATGCATGCATGCATGTATGTATGTAGGAAGACTCTAAGATAGCATCATTTCTTTAAGATATAGCAATGCCTATTGAAGTGAAAAAATGGATTCAGTATCCTCTGTTTGGTGTTCAATATATCACCAAGGTTAACGCATTTGCATTTTTTGTCGAAGGAATCCAAATGGGGTGTCGTTGCAAACACTGTTGTATAAACAAATGGCGTTGTTGTGATGTGATCTTTGATCATCTCATCTATGATGGACTTTTTCTAACTTATGCTCAATTCATCTATGATATTTCAATCACAGTTACCAAAATAAATACAAACGAGTGTGACATGTCAACGTTGTACGGAGATGACTTACAAACGATGTTGCGGGCCACATATCGAGATGCTATCATCACCCGTGAAGAAACAAATGAAGGGAAGAATGAAGGGTAGTATAAAGGAGCTAATGCTTATGCACGAAAATTTTTTCAGCTTGTTGAAGAGATAAAATAGCCTTTATATCTCGGCCATTTCATTATTTCTACTCTAAGTTTCATTATTAAGATGTACCACATCAAATGTGAATACGGAATGACTGAACTGACCATATTCTTTTATTGTTTGCTTATATTCTTACCATATGTGTTGCTCATCTGTAATGTTATTAATAAGTTTATTCATGCTGCATTTTTTAGTCCAAATGTTGTGGGGTTTCATTGAATGTTGATATATTTAAATAAGATTTATATTATAAGCAAATTCTAACTGAGTTTTTTGTTTCTTTGGTTAATATAAAGTTACATTTGAGTTTAGTTAGGATTTTGAAATGGATTCCTTTAATTTGTGACATAAGTTTCTACTTGGCTTTGTATGTTGACATGTTTTGTACTTGTATAAATATTAGTAGTAGATATATATTACCTTGTAATTTATTAAGCAAATGTGTATGGCTGTTTTGTAAAATACTCTTGAGAATATGTGCACGAATCTTGGTGCAAATAGTGAAAGCATTAAAAAGGCTCTCATGACTAGGGAATCATCTAATGGGCCAACATGGTTGGTTGATAGGCAAGCATTACCAAAGGTAGTGAATAACGAAGAGAGAAGTTCATCACAGCTGCCAGCCATTAATGTTGACGAATTGGTGGCAAAAGTTCAAGATAAGTTACAATTGAATGTGGAAGAGACAGTTAAACAAAATTTGAAGGAAAACCTTTGTTTGATAGTGACAGCTGATAATCATAATCTTACCATCAATTTGGATGTCATCATGAATTTGGTTGCTTGTGATATTGCAACTGATAATGTTGCTAGTTTGTCTAGTGACACAAGTGATAACTAGTTGGTGTTACAATGCTGATGATGTTTTATGCACTTCTTGAGTATAATGCTTTGACTAGGGGTGTCTTAACTATATCTTTTGAACTTATAAGTTATGAACTATGATTTTAAGTTAGTTATGACTTTATGTTTTGTGAAGTATAATGTTTTATGCATTAGCTATTGATGGATTATTGAACAATACTTTTAAATGCATATGTAGACATTTAATTCCGTATTATTATATTATTATGAATTTATTAGGTTATTCTTCATAAAAAAATGTGGTTGTTGTATTCATTGATTCATATAAAATGGTGTTGCAATAAAATTACAAATAAAGTTGCGAATGTACCATCAAGTGTTTTATAAAAGTGTTGCATTAACTGGACAATGTGTTTCCAATATGCAATGAAGTGTTTGTAAAAAGTATTGCAATAACTCGACAAGTTATTGTGAATGTGCAATGAAGTATTTATAAAAAGTATTATAATCACTTGACAAGGTGTAGTGAATGTACAAAAGTGTTTTACAAATGTTTCGCTATAACTAAACAAATTGTTTCAAATGCAACATAAATGTTATGAAAAAGGGGTTGCGATAACTAGACATTGAAAATTTGATAAAAGTTTTAGTACAAAAGTGTTGGGAATGAACAACCAAAGAGTTACGACAAAACTAATGGAGTTAACCGTGATGACGAAGGGTTTTTTTTTCAACACAACAAAAGACATTGCAAGTATGATAAAAGTGTTGCAAAAAGTAACATGCGCAACACATTGTATGGTGTTGTGAAAAAAAAACAAAATGTGTCGTGAAAACCACTTTTTACAAGGTAAATATCACCAACGACTTTTTTCTAGGAAAAGTTTTGCAACAAGCGCTTTCTCAACATATATAGCACTTGAGGAAACATTTTATTGTTGTTGCAACATACCATCTATGGCATAGTGACTTCTCGAAAATTGTATCATATTTTTTAGCAATTTAGCTACAAAGTTTAAGTTCAAAATAGACAAGATTTCCCTTTATAGTGTAATTTGAAAATAAAAATAATTTTTTGTACTAATTTTTAAAACCACATGCACTCTTTTGCAAAGACAAATTCCATAATTACTTTTTTGCAAAACAATTAAATCACATGGCATGTTTTAGAAGTTTACCCTGGAATAAAATCAAATAAAGCTAACATGAATTTTCTCTTTAAAAAATGGTTGTAGTAGAAACCCTCAAATGTTGGCTTTCCAATCTCAAGTACACAAATGGCTATTGAAATGGGACTGGTGGTAGCCGAATTCAATCATGAAATTTGAGGGAAAACCACAAGGACCTATGTACTGCATATATGTTGGCTTAGGATTCCTATATCTATTAATTATATATTTATGAAGGCTTAGGCAGCATGTGAGAGCTCTAGCCGATAACTAGATCTCCACCGCTGTGAGTCTTTAACGGTAGGTTCTTCTACCTATTTTCTCCTGTTGTGATTTTTTCTTAGAGACTCTATCTGCTAGGTTTTTGTTTCTCCTAGCTTTTTGTTTGATCTGGATGTTTTTATACTTACAGTGAAAACTTTCCTCAGACTCAGTAATCTGCATTAGAAGAAAGTCAAGAAGATATCAAGTCTAAAACAACGTTAAAGCCTATCTTTAAAAAAGAAGCTTAAATCTTCATAGGAAGATATATGGATCAGAAGCTGCATCTAAGTCTTTATAGGAAGATTCCTTAAAGGTAAGAAGATTGTCTTAGAAGGAAGTATCCTCTGACTTAACTAGTTCAAAGGACAAATTAAATGCGGGATATTGATTTTAAATTATTTGAACAAAAATTCCAAGGAATCACATGAATCAACTTTATCATGTCTTTGCATTTAATTTTGTAACTTGAAAAGGACAAGCTGATATTGATAACAAGGAGATAAATATACAATTTCTCCCCTGCAGCAGACGACGTGCACCATGGAGACCATTTTTGCTAGCTAATTCGTATCAAGGCAAACTCTCAACCATTTACCAAAGTATCAATAGTAGTTAATCGGCCTTATTACAGCAATAATTAGTCCTTAAGCTCCTTTTAAGATAACGACTTGATTCTTGATTGACAAAGGGAAGATTTTAACTAAAGTCTAAGATTAATTGGAAAAATCCAAGTCTATATAAATGATCAAAGTTCCAACAAAGTAATTTGGTGAAACATAATCAAAACTTAAGAGCATTCAAGCTATCTTGCAAACGTTGAAAAAATCTTCATTTCAAATCAATTTGGAACAATAATTCAGATTCATTTGTAAAAGAGACTTACTCAAACAAGTTCAAAAGCTCGATACCACTCATTCAAATCATTTAAATCACTAAATCGATGTGTGGGGGAGCCTAGATACTTTAAGGGAGGTACTTAATGAAAATGATTTTCTTGTATTGATAAATCTCAGTTGAGATTGTATGACATTACTTTAATGTGTAATCAGCTTTGTAGTGGTTTGTTTCTCTACCCATTGAAGGAGAATATATAATGGAGTAAAGTTTGGAAAGTAATTCCAATTACTAGATTGGGGGAAAGGCTTGTGTTTCTTATCTCTTACTCTTTGTTTATTAATCTATTTATTACATTGAGAACTTGAACATTACAAATCATTTAAGTAAAAAAGGCTACGTTAGAGGAAAAATTTCGAGTAAAACTCAAAAATAGTTTTGAAAACTGACAACGAAGTTTAGAAAAACATGATTATCAAACAAAACAACATTGGTTATGAACATGACTAGTAGAGGGATCAAAGCATATAAATCCAATGGTAGAGGCCGGTGATCACCTCTAATCTCTTTTAGAAAAGTTAGTAACCCATGTTCTTCAACCGTCCCGTGCGGATACGTTATGTTCTCTTAGCCCTCTCCATAGTTTTTGAGAGTTTATTTCAATGAGGTATATAAAGTTCACTTCAGATTTCAACTGCAAAATATTATAAGAGAATCGATAAAGGTTGTCCTACTTTCTATTTATGAAATTTTAATGTAATTTTATTGAGATATATTATATTTATAAATTCCTAAATTTGTAATTAAATAGAAATAATAAACATACATTTTTTCATTGTTGATGTATTTTTTATTTTGTAAACCTTTGGAGGAACATTGTGTTCCTCCAATGGAAAAAGCTTGGAGTGGGTGAAAATTTCGGGGCGAGCATCCCAACCAGGTTGATGCACTCGCTTGCCTACAAAACACCCACCCCTCTTTTTATTAAAAAGATAAAAAAGAATAAGAAAAATAAAGTGGTGTCAAAAGGACACTACGCCATAGATGGCCTGTGGCAACAAAAATGCATAGTGTTGCCCTTTAACCATTGCTATTTTTAGGAAAAAAATCAACCTATGGCAACGATATTGCAAACTGTTCCAAATCAGTTACAATAAATATAAAAATCCATAAAATATGCAACAGATTAGTATATATCATTGACTAAAACACTAAAGAATGAGGTGTGGGTTAAGCGAATAGTAAAATCATTTAGCGGGATTATATCCCGCCCAATTAATTGATTGTCAAAACTAATTAAAAAATAAAATAATAAAATAAACTTAAAAAAATCTCAAGTAATTAAACGCATACTTTATTCCTCACTTTTTGCTTCCTTCTTCTAAACTGGCTTCTCTCTAAAATTCTTAAACCCTTTCCCAAAAAATCCCAAATCCTTGCTAGAGTTTTGTGAAAATTCTATTTAAATTAAAGTTTATCCTCACTGAGTTCTTGCTCTGCCATTTGCGTTTCTCAGTATGCTTTTCTATGTTTGTGTTTCTTCCTCTGCTCGATCGAACTGGTTTGTGCTAATTCTCTTCGTATCTTCTTAATTTTTTATTAGACTTTTGTTTTTTTGATACTCCTTGTGCATGCTGTTAAAAATGAGGGTTCGGTGATTTTGGTGTTTGTGGGTAGTGCTTGGTGTTAATGGGTTTTGTTCGTAAGTACTTTCCAGGTTAGTGTTTCTTCATTTCTTGTTTCAAAGTATTTACGGATTGTAGCTTGGTTTAATGATTTTGTTTCGTTGCTTACTCTGATATTTATTCTCAATTTTTTAGTATTTTGTAGGTTTATGGACTCTGTAATCTCACGATTCAAAGGAAATGAAGGAGGTAGGACCTAAAATTTTATTAACAAAAATTGAACCTATGAAGAAGGTTTATTGGTAAGTAGGTAAAATTTTTTCTATCACAGCCTTACAGGTTTATTAGTTTGCTCCATAGACTATTTTGTGGCAAAGCTGGATGAACACTAAGCTTGTGGAATACTTATTATACAATTTGAAAGAAGGCCTAATTAGTAAAGCTGCTTGAAGTAATCGAATTGGGTGACTTTTTGTAATTTCTATGGTTATTAGATTATTTTTTTGGTTCAAATTTCAACTTGTAGTGTGGGATGGGCTGTGAATGTTCTAAGCTCTCTGCGTGTTGTTGGACTTCTGAATTAGATAGATCAGATACTGAGAGCCAAAATGAGGGTAAGAGATGTGCAAAATTTTTTAAAATTTTTTAAGTTTGTTTGTTATAGAGAAAGTTTTGAAGTTTGAAGTGGTTGATCTTGGCAGAAAATGAGGAAAAAGATGAAATGGATGACTTACCTGCATTCCGTGAATACACTATCGAGACCCTCAGAATGGCAACATCTAGCTTTGCTTCAGAGAACATAGTTTCCGAACATGGGGAAAAAGCCCCGAATGTAGTTTATAAGGGTAAGCTTGATAATCAGAGGAGGAATGCTGTAAAGAGATTCAACAGATCTGTTTGGCCTGATGCGAGGCAGTTTTTGGTAAGTGAAGCATATCGTTTCCTCTTTTCACAAATTCCATGGCATCAGGAACTATATAATCATATGTGTGTGGTTTACTTATGGCTTATATAGCATGAAATGTAAATGGATTAGGAAATGCAACTTCTAAAATTTTAAAGAGGGAACCTGTGGGAAACCTGTAAATTTTAAAAGTAATATATAGTTTGGAAGAGCCGTAGTAGTAAAATTGGACAATTTGCCAAAAACGGTTTACTCATCATAAGAATTTAGGCACTGGTACTCATGAGTCTATATTTCCATAATGGAAACGAAATGAAGAAAGTTAAGGTCTAGGAATTTTTATGAATTATAGCTTATGGTTATGGCTACTAAAGTGGTATTCTCCTAGTTATATATTTATGGCAGCTGTTGACTTTAAAATTCAATTACTCTAGGAAGAAGCAAGAGCTATTGGTCAGCTCCAGAACAATAGGCTGTCAAATTTACTCGGTTGCTGCTGTGAAGAGGAGGAGAGGCTACTTGTTGCACAGTTTATGCCCAATGATACACTAGCAAAACATTTATTTCATCGTAAGTTTTTTGTGCCCTTCTTGAGCTTTATCACTTGGTTTATGTTTGTTTTGGATTGACACATGCTTCATAAGTTAAGGATTCATGTAAGTTCTGCCAATGCAGATAGATAATGGCCATGTACTCTCTATTATGAGGAATTAATCACTTCTCCTTTCATGGACATTTGTCCACCACTTACTATATATCACAGATGAATAATCTGTGATTATCAGATGATCAATATCATATTCATTGTTGCAATTTCTTCATGTACTTTTTTTTCTTGCATTTTAACATTGGGCTATTGAATTATTAAGGGGAAATACAACCGATGAAGTGGGCGATGCGACTTAGGGTGGCTTTACATCTTGCTCAAGCTTTAGAATATTGTACCAGCAGAGGGCATGCCCTGTATCATGACCTGAATGCCTATAGAATTATTTTTGATGATGTAAGTTTTCCTTTTCAATACAAGCTCTAATATTATAGATAATCCCAGAAAAGAGTCATTATTTTTTATGATGTAAGTTTTCCTTTTCCATACATATATCTATCCATTCTTCATTCTAATCCTCCTAACTAAAATCCAAAAATATTTTATTTTCTTTATTCCATTTTTCTTGTTGATCTTTAGAGCTAGTCCTTCCTTGTGGGATCAATATCTTTTAAAACTAAATAATAACTGTATACTTGCAGTGGTCACCATTTTTCTATTTTGATAAGCGGTACTGACAACACCTGTTCGTATTTTGAACTTATATCTTATCATAGGAAAGTGGGAGACAAGGTTTTTGGCTTCATTATTAAATAAAAAATTCTAGGAGTTATTAGAGTCGAAACCTTGTGAATAGCTACATGATCAGAAAAGACAACAACTTTAGTACCCAACAAATATGATCGAAATTTTTCTAAAGCAAAAACAATGGCTAGAAGCTCTTTTTCCATCGTCGAATAGTTGTGTTGAGCATTGTCAAGTGTCTTGGATGCAAAGTATATGACATGAAGATTCCCATCTATTCTTTGGCCCAAAACAGCCCCCACCGCATAGTTTCTCGCATCGTACATGATTTCAAAGGGTTTTTTCCAATTCGGAAGCTGTATTATTGGGGCAGAAATCAACCTCTCCTTTATCTCATCAAAAGCGGATTTGCATTGCTCATTGAATTCAATGTCTACGTCTTTTTGTAGAAGGTGGCTCATTGGTTGGGTGATTTTAGAGAAATCTTCGATGAATCACCTATAAAAACCTGCATGACCAAGAAAAGAGCGAACTTCCCTCACGGAGGAGGGTAAGGCAAAGATTTTATAATTTCAATTTTTGATTTATCGACCTCAATCCCTTTTTGTGAAATAATATGCCCAAGTATTAACCCTTTATCAACCATAAAATGACATTTTTCATAATTCAAAATCAAATTTGATTGCAAACACCATTTCAATATCTTTGTCAAATTATTCAAGCATTCATCGAATGAGCTTCCATAGACAGTGAAGTCATCCATGAACACCTCAATGCAACTTTCTACATATTCGGAAAAAAATACTTACCATGCATCTTTGAAAAGTCGAGGGTGCTTTGCACAACCCAAAGGGCATGCGTCGGTATGTGAATGTTCCAAATGGGAAAGTGAAGGTTGTCTTCTCTTGATCCTCGGGGCCCACCAATATTTGATAAAAATTTGAATAACCATCAAGACAACAATAATGAGTTTTTCTCGCTAATCTCTCAAGCATTTGATCGATGAAAGGTAAAGGAAAATGGTCTTTTTGAATGGAGGCATTAAGTTTACGATAGTCAATACAAACTCTCCACCCGTTTTGAACTCGGGTGGGAACTAATTCATCGAACTCATTTCTTACTACCATGAGTCCGGTCTTTTTCGTGACCACTTGAATTGGGCTTACCCACTCACTATCCGAGATAGGATAGATCATACCGGTGTCAAGAAGCTTTTGAACTTCTTTCCTCACCACTTCCATCATAGGTGGGTTTAGTCAGCATTGCACATCCCTTTTAGGTTTCGAACCTTCTTCCAACAAAATGAGATGCATACAAGTTGACGGACTTAAGCCTTTGATATAAGCTATTGTCCAACCGATGGGATCCTTGTGGTCTTTCAACACTTGAACCAAGCTCAGCTCTTCCTTGGGACAGAGGCTACTGGAAATTATCACGGGTAGCATGCTTTTCTCGCCTAGGTAAACATACATCAGATGCTCGGGTAGTTCTTTAAGTTCTAGATTAGGGGCCTGCACAGTGGAAGGTAAAAGCTTTGAGTTAGGCGGTTGTAAACTATCAATTAGAGCTGTAACACTAACTGACTTTAACCCATTAAGCTTGAGAATAAGTTGGTTAAGCTCATTATTTAAAACAAAATCAGATTCAGCCCCTGATTCACCCAAACTTCCGTGTAAGATGGTTGTCAACTCATCGTTTCCAAGTAAAGGCAACGTCTTTTCCACAACATCATCTATCACATCAACGATGTAAAGAGGTGCTAAATCACATGGGAATTTCATGGCATCATACATATTAAACAAGATAATTTCATCATCGAATTCCATGGATAGCATACTGGTGCGTACATCAATTTTCGTACTAGCCGTAACTAAGAATGGCTTTCGTAACAACAAGTTATGAGAGTTATAAGCATGATCATCACCCATATCCAAGACATAAAAATCAGCAGGGAATACTAATTGATTGACTCCAACAAGAAAATCTTCTAAAACTCCCTCGAGGTACGCTAAAGATAAATAGGCCAATTAGAGAACAACGTCGGTTTTGCTTAAAGCGTTAGCATGCAATAATTTGTAAATAGACATAAGCATAACATTTATTGCATCATCCAAATCACACATGGCATTTTTAACACTTACCTCACCAATTTTACATGGAATAAAAAACATACATTGATCCTTGCATTTTCTAGGCAATCTTTTTTGGAGAACGGTTGAGACATTTTCATTGATTTGGACTCTTTCATTCCCATTCAAATTTTTCTTATTAGAGCACAAATCCTTAAAAAACTTATTGTACTTCCAAAATTGCTTGATAGCCTCTATGAATGGAACGTTGATTTACAAGTTACTAAAAACCTTCATCAATTCGCCTTCCTCCTTTTCCTTTCAGATTTTGAGAAGCGCTCTGGAAAAGGGGGCTGACGGACTAATGGTTCTGGAATTTTAGCATTTAAATCATTATTGTTGTTAACATTTATCTCTTTTTCTAAACTAGCAGACAGATTCGAATATGCGTTACGTTTTGTTACCCTGAACTCCAGGCTAACAGTTGCGGGTTCAGACTTTTCATTGATAATTTCTCGCCCATTTCTCAAGGTGATCATGCAAGTATTCTATTTTGGGTTAACTTCAGTTTGAGAAGGAAGCTTACCTTGACTCTCCAATTTGCTTAATGTAGTCGCCATTTGGCAGAGTTAGCTCTCCCAATTTTGAATGTTTGTGTCATTCTTTTGTTGAGATTGCACCAAGGTCGCTATTCCATTGTCAAATGATGCAGGTGGTTTGTTCACTGCTGGTTGGGCATTCTGTTGGAAACCTTGCTATCTTAGCATGGAATTTTGAGGTGGGTTTTGGTTCCTTTGCTCATAGCTGAAATTTGGGTGGTCTCGTAACCTCGGATTGTAAGTGTTGGCGTACGGATTGTACCTCCTTTACTACCCGTTAAATCCACTGATCGCGTTCACTTACTCTTCCCCATAAAAAGTGGGGCACAAATCAGATGTGTGCTCGATAATAGAGCACAATTTGGAAGCAATAACTTTCTCAGATTTCATTGCCATAGACTTAACCAGGGAGGTGATTTCATCTAATCTATTATCAATTGACAAAGTGCTTACCTCATGAACTCTTCTCGTTTGGACTTGATTTGGTTCACCAAAATGTTGTGTACTTGCTGCCATGGTTGAGAAAAGTTGTTTAGCTCCCGCTGGTGATATGTCAATGAGTGTCCCATTGCTAGAGGTGTTTGCTAACTTGTTTTCCAAAGGCAGCAGCCCGTGGTAAAAATACTCGACTAGTCCTTTCTCGGAATTGTCATGGTTCGGGCAGGCATCTATCAACCTTTGGAATCGCTCCCAATATTCATTAAAAGACTCTGTCTCCTTCTGTTTTATGGATGTAATCTCCACTCGAATTACGATGGCCTTTCCAATGGGAAAATACTTGTTTGGAAAGGCAGATTAGAGGGCATTCCATGAATTAATCGTACCTGCAAGAACATTGTACAACCACTCTTTAGCAGCATCTTCTAACGAGAATGGAAAAACACATAATAAAATATGATCGAGAGAAACTCCCTATGGCTTCATCCCAGAACGAACGGCATAGAGAGCCTTCATGTGATTGTTCGGGTCTTCTATTTCGATTCCATGGAATCTTGGTAAGTGATGGATCAGCTCCGATTTCAATTCAAAATTGGTTGGAGTCTCGAGGTAATTGATTGAAAAGTTAGGCATGCCAGGTCTTCGATTAGCTAGCTCACAAAAGGTGTGGTTGTCTGCCATCTCAAAATTTTCGAGATCTTCCGATTTCGAGCTGTTTTCCTCGCCAGAATCGTGCTCGTAGAATTTTTCAATTCCACGATCAGTCTTGGTCATAAATAAAAAAAAATTAATTAGCAAATAAATCCCCAAATTGTTGTTGTTTATAGTTTAATTGAAATCGAGAGAGTCCTGTCCTTTCCTTCTACTAGTTTTCAAACAAGACAAAAATCCCATCTCCTAATTAGGCAAGAAGTTTTCTTAAACCAAAACATTAAAATCCCTTTTGTTTTAAATTCCTAAATTATCTGATATAAATAGAATAAATAATAAAATGACAAAAAGGTTCCTAATTAAACAATAAGTCTTCTGTTGGAATTAGTTGCTCGATTAATCCTAGATCTGCCTCTGTACGCAGCCTATTACCCTTGACTCCAGTCTAACTCTACACAGCTACTGTCTCTTTAATGGATTACTTCTTCTTTAACTTCAATGTTAACCTTTTTTTTGAAAACCAACTTCAATGTTAACCTTGACTTTATGTTAACTCTATTTCCTTGATATTTCAAATCAGAATTGCTTAACACCTGAATACACAAAGTTTAACCACTAATCAGCAGTAAACCATTCCAATATACAGAACAATAAACAATAAAACATGCTGAAATTGTAAGCTATCAGTTGCCGAAAACTTCCCTATTCCAAGTACGCAAAATTGGGTGAAGAGTTTTCAGTTTATGCATAATCAGCTGCAATAGCGGAAGCCTAAGAAAAGATGAACACTAGTGGTCCCTAATGACTCCAAATTAGAATGTGTCGTCCACATTAATTGAAATCTGAAGCTAGAACTTTTCGACTGCGTTAACCTCCCCTCAAACAAAAGCGAGTGATGATCTGAGAAATGTCAAGCTAACACAAGTTTGCCAAATCAGAAGTCACAAGGACTCTATCAAGGCGGCAATCAACCGCCTGAACCATGTCTCCTGTTGAACCAAGTGAACCTTGGTCCTGTAGTAACTACCTCCACAAGGCCAGACTCATCCATGCAAGCACATAAATCATTGCAAGATCGTTGCGACGGTGTGTGTCCCCTTTTTTCATGGGCTCCCAAAACCACATTAAAATCTCCAATCCAAAGCCACTTGTCATCAATCGAATTAATAGCCATATTAATAGTATCATATAAATCAACATGCAATATCATTTGAACACTATCGTAATCAAACCCAATATTAAAACCAATGCCACCAACCGAAACATGCATAGGAACCACTTGGTCCATCACAAATTTAATCGTAGCATTAAGACCACATGAAACAGATTTAAAAATCCGCATGGAAGGCAATGTTTTATCATTCATAGCTAATAAATCAAAGCCAATACTTCTCTAGAAAGAACAATTATTCCTAGCGTAAGCAACCATAGGCTCCACTAAGCATAAAAATAAAGGTTTATGTTCATGAACAAGGTTATGAACATAAGAACTCGTATTTTTATTATAGAGGCCATGACAATTCCAATAAAGAACTATCATTTAGAATACATTGGTGAAGATGACCTCGAGTTTCCCGATTGATGGTGTCCACTAGATGTTGAAGAGTCCAACAATGCGTGACTGTTCGATCTTTTGCTCATGTGTCCTCTTTGTTTAACCGTCTCCCAGGGCTGCTCTTCCTCATCCACCATATCACTCCAACGCTCATGAGTATATGTCTTGGTATTTTAGAAAATTTTTTAGTTATTACTTTTAAATTTGGGTCTATCATTTTCTCTTCTAGATAATTATCAACATCTTCAATTGCTACATTTTCTGATTCTATATCTGACTCTTCAGACCTATCATATTCATTATTTTCCACATCAATTTCAGGTTCGTCTTCTATTATTGCATTTATATTTTTCATTTTTTCTAATGCCTTTATTATATGGTTATTTTCTTCTATTAAATTTGTTTTATCTTTTTCTTCTCCTTCTATATATCCTAATATTTTTAGTGGACTTGCAATTTCTAGATTCTTTTTTATCTGCTTTATTTGATTATTTGAACTATATCACTATCAGTTTTACTATTTTCATCACTATCACTAGTACTACTGTCTTTATTGTCTTTATTTTTCCCTTTTATTTGAAACTATTAATTTTAAGACATTCATATCATCTTTTAAATCTTTTATTTTCATCTCTAACTTGAAGTAACTCAAATTTAGTTTGTTTTAATTTTGATTTTGTTTCCTTTAGTTTTCATTTAGTATTTTTGAACTTATTTTACATTTTTTATATTTATTTAGCCATTCTTCATTAGAATTCATTATTAATTTAATATTTTCCATTTTCAGTTCTTTTATTTCTTGATCTTGTTTTTCTATTTTTTAATTTAAATAATTCAACTCGTTTTATTTATTTCCTTTCTCATCATATTCTTTATGTTTACCTTTTTTTTCTTTTTTTATTATTTCTTGTGCATGATTCTTAAGAAATGTTACTACACTATGTTCTTGTTCTGCCATCAGAATTTTCCTTTCTTATGTAAATCTGCTAAGTTATCTAAAGTATTATATACTTTTATTAGTATTCTTTGTTTTATTTCACTTATATCCATCATTATTTGTTCTTCACTTCTTCTCCATGTATTTATAGGTACAATTTATGGGTTTTTTTACTTCTAATGTAATACTTGAACTACTTTCTTCTAATACTCGTTTTCTTTTATCTATATTTGCTATCAAAAGATTTAATTTTTCTATTATTATTTTAAATGTTGGTATTTCAGATGTATTCCACAATTTTGTTAATTCTTGTTTCAACATTTCTTGTGTTTGTTCTTAACTTTCTTTTATAGTTTCTTGTATCTCATATATTAATGTAAGCATATTTTTAATTGTTCTTTATTTATATTTCAGTCCACATTTGATCTAATCTTTCCCCAATATCAATCATTAGTATAAACTCTTTCTATCCATCCTTCTTCACGTTGTATCCATTTTTTCTGAAGAGTTCGTAATATAGATTCTAGTTTTTCTATTTCATTTTTTAATCTTTCTTGTTTTTCTTCTATTTCTAATTATTTTATTTGGGATTCAATAACCGTTTCTGTTGGTCAGTAAACTAGCTAATAACAACAATGGAGGGGGGTGAATGCGAATACTAGGGTACTTTATAAATCTTTTCTTTTAAGCGTTAACTCAGTATAGTTTTTATATGCGTGCTGAGTATGCGTGCTAAGTGCGATATAACAACTTATAAACTATTCAGCTCAGCTGGCATATTTTTTCTTCAACCTTTAACTGAGTAAGGATTACTCAGTACGAGTTGGATAACAAGCAAATATAATAGAGATGAATGAGCAGGAAGCTGATGAAGCTAGTCACTTAGAGTTAGAACGATTACACCTGAGATTTTATCCTAGTTTGGCCCCTAGCCTACCTCCAGTCCCCTGATATCTTCTTCGAGCTTTAATCCACTAGTGGTTCATTCCTTCAATAGGTAGAGAAGCCTTTACAGTGGGTAGACAAGATTACAGAAAGTACCCTCCTTTCTAACTACCACTCAAACTCAGTTTGGGTACCCTTCCCAAACAGACACTCAAGATCAATAAAATAGTAGCGAACTGGATTCAACTTATAGATTGTTGAATCCTTACAATGTTATATCTCAGAATTGATTCTCTCTATTACAAACAGATAGGAAAGTAGTTATTTGCTGAGTGCTTGTATTTGAATTTTGGGAAGCTAGAATGATTTGTAGTGATTTAGCTCTTAGTGAATTCAAAGTGATTCACTTGTGTTCACTTTTTTTTCAATGTCTGCTTCAGTCTTCTATTTATACTTGAAGCTTTATGATGTAGCCGTTGTAGACTTCACATCTTTGTAGTTCTTTAATATTTCTTCTCTTCGCATCTTTCAAATCTTTCCGTTGGAGATAGTTTCTGGGACATTCAAAGATAGAAAATCGAACGTTGAGGCGAGATAAGTTTCCATTGGTGAAAGCTCTTTTATCTTCAAGCAATACGATCTTGGAGAGAGAGACGCATGTAGACCAACGTGTAATCTTGATTGGTTGGTGTTGCTGACATGGATTGACACACGCGGAGACACTAAGGAATGGTGGTTGATAGAGGCACACTCTTCTTGGACTTTTGTAGAAAGATTCTGACAAGCCTTAGTGGAGTGGAGCCATTTTGACTTGTAGTGAATATTCTATTATTTGCTGCATAATTTGACCTTAAAAGCAACAAAAGAGTATTCTATTTCTTCATAGAAACCTTTAGCAGTACAGTTGTCATTTAATTCACAAAGTGTCATGGTAAAATGCTTTTAATTAATTAAAAGCTTCACTCAGCACATGCTGAGTGGTTATTTCATTAAACTGCATAGTACTCAGCATGGATTCAACTGAATACAGTCGAACTAAGCTTTTCCTATTCTAAGCCATAACTTAATTAACTACATATAGTAAACCGAGTTGTTTTATCCAAAACAAAAACTCACAACTTCATTAATTAAGAGTATACTTAGTACTTAATTAAATTCACTTGCCTATTCTATTTGCTATTTCCAAAAAGTCTTAAGTACTGAAAGGTACTATTTAACTTGGGTTCTACAATCTCCCCCATTTTGGATAGATAGCAAACTAGGTAGATGAAGAAATTAATTAACAAAGATAGTTTAAGAATAACAGAAATGCCTAGAAAGTGATGTAAGATTCACTTTGCCGAGTGACTTTCCTTAGTCAACTTAAACTTCCCCATACTGAGTGAGTCTTCCTTAAGCAGCTCAGCTCCCACATACTAAGAGGATTTTTCTTTTACTTTGTGACTTCTATCTTACTTCAGCTTTTCTTCAAAGTTTGGTCTCTTATATGAGTTCCTGCATCATATACAACATTACAACAGAGACATACATACAACAAATTATAAGTTAAGAACTTAACTTGTGGTGAAAAACTTGAGTTTCATTAATATAAAGAACTTAGTCAGTACATAATATATGTCCTGAACTAAGGTTACATTCAGTCCTATTACAAGTTTTTATTCAACTACTTAGAACCAGCCTAATGCTTTTAAGCTGAGAAAGACGAAGATCCGTGCTATTTCTACTTGTCCTGAGCTCTTAACCATTGTTGTGGATCCTTGTACCGAGGAAGAGATCCCTTGAGCTGACTTGCCATTCTGACAACATCTTCAGCTACTTTCTCCCCCATTGCTATCTAGCCTTGAACAATCTGATTGAGGTAGACATTAAAGGCATCGAGAGCAGCTTGAAAGCTTTCTTGCTGGCCTATGATTACAGGGGAAATCTCTTGCTCAAGTTTCTCCTTGCCCTTGGTTAAAAGAAAATCTTGGTCGTTCAACTCACGTAAAAGTAGATGATGACACCTTGAGAGATGGCCAATCTGATCAAAACCTTAACTCGTGAACTGTTGAAAGCACTGGAGTAAGTCCCAGAAGTCCATTGCTGTTACTACAATCTTCAGCCTTGATTCAATCTCACAGATCTTTGGGCAGATGGCGGCTACATTTTTGGAAGTAAATTCAATATCCTTGCCATCCATTTCTCTTAGTCTCAATAGGGCATCAATCTTCTATGTAGTGTCATCCATGTTAGACTTTAACTCATCAAGCTAGACATGAATTGACAATCTAGTCTTTGGGCAGATAGGATCGCTTGGAGGTATACTAGGCATAGGCATGTCAGGGAAAAGTTATCCTAAAGCGGAAACAAGGAACTTCTATGAAGAAGCAACCTTGTCCATGATGTGGTCTGTGATCTCCCTTTAAATTGTATCCATTTTGGTGCTAAGAGAATCCAGATTATTGACAGGGGCCTTATCCAACTTTAAAGAGATGGTCTGCAACAGCTTCAAGACTTGGTCTTACTTCTTATCCTAAATAAGTAAGAACTTGGACTCCTGTTCTACAAGCTTAGTGATGCTATGGGCGATGTCCTTGGTATTTATCACCTCTATGGTCTGCTCGGTAATCTTGCGATTATTGAGCCTCTTTATTTTGGCTTGCTCCCTTTCGAATTCATTAATCTATGTCACTTGAGTAGCCATGTTGGTACTCAAGAGACTTAGCTGCTTAGTGGCAGCATCCACACTACCCTTTATCTTTCCTGTGATAGCATTTGCCAACATAGTAGACATGGGGATAGATGCAGTAGCTACTCCAAGCTGGGCTGCAGACTCAGTTAATCTGTTCAGGATGAAAACTATCTTATCAACAAGACTCTTGGCACTCTCTTTTGCCAAGTGATTTCGAATAGCTAACAAGCTACCCTAGATTTTCTCAAACTCCTCAAAGTAGAGAGATTCACTAGGCACACTTGTGTGCTGTTCAAAATCAGGCAACTTTGCCTTGGATTTTGAGGATAAGTCCATCAATTCTTTAGCTAGTAGCACTTTGCTTACTGCTCCATCTAACTCAGCATCAGTCTTGAGTGATGGAAATTGCTTTCTAGCTAACTTACGGATCTGCGTGAGGAAGGATATATCAGCCATTTCTAGCTTTCCGCTGGATTCAGGTGCTTCCTTAGCTGTAAAATTTACCTTAGCAGCCTAATCACTTGTATTTCCATGCTGAGCATAATTCTTAGTATTAGGAACTTCCCTAACCAGATGTGTTAATGGGGTAGAGGATAGGTTTGAAGAAGTGGAAGCTGTTTGTACAGAAGAAGGAATTGGTTTGAGAGGAATAGAAGAAACAATGGTTAGAGTTTGATGTTGTACTAGAGAAGAATGTGTAGAAGGGTTTGTTACTAGTGAAGGAGGTGGGCAGAAATGGTCTTGGCTTGTTGTTAGTGAAGAAATGTGGATAGGAGAGGATTGGTTATGGACCAGAGAGGAGGGAATGTCAGTGGGAGAAGTTATAGTATTCGTAGGATGAGGTGAATTTATAGTTGGTATATCAGTATCTACAGGAGTAGAAACGAGTGTATAGAAGTATGTATAGGAGAAGACGGGATTTGAGGATTTACAGAAGAAATGGGGGTAGGATTTATATGAACCTTTGGGTTAGTTGTTTGACCTAAGGATGGGTCAACTTGAGGTTCCTCAAACTATGTAGAGGGTTCCTCAGTTTGAGTGATAGAGGGTAAGGAGATGTTGGGGTCTTGAGGATCAGACTCCTCAAGGATCATGGAGGGGGCTTCTCCAAAATCATTCTCACTACTCACCACTTGTATATTGCGTTTCAGGGGTCTGTTGGTTGCAAAGTGCTTGCGCTGAGTGCCCTTTGATTTGGCAATTACTTCATTGAGCTCAGCTGCAGCTTCTTCCTTAGACCTCTTGGCCTCACCCTGCTCCTCAGTTTCTTCTAAAGCTACCAATTTGCACTTTCTTTGGTGTAGGGTTTACTCAACCTCAGTCTCTTCTTCTTTGTCCTTCGCCATCTGCTCAGCTAGAAATTTGGCCTCCGCTTCTCTTTGTGTGCGGGTCTTTGCAATCATTCTCTTTCGCTGGTGCTGAGCAGGAGCTTCACTTGACTTGGCTGGACTCTTCCCCTTGGCCTTAGAGGAAGCAGCCTTCTATACTGTGGAGGAGGTGGCAGCGATCTTCCCAAAGATGCTTGAAATAGGGGCATTATCGGAGCTGGAGTCATCTCTAAATTCAGCCACAAAGGGGTCTTCCTCCTCTTTGCTAATGTCCACAGGTTCTACTGTTAGTATGCACTTCTACTATCGCTTTTGCTGTGCCTTGGCATACCTAGCATGTGCCTGTTTGTTGGTTAGATTGTTGAAGTGAGACATCTCCAGCGTCTTCTTTACTGGCAGAATTGATCTACCAGACTCCCCCAAAAGCTCTCCCAAATTGACTTTCACTACCCTCATTATCTCAGATATGAGGTAACCATAGTGATAGACGGTAGTCACTTTGGTCAGGTGATGGAGTATCAGTACTGGCCAATTAAGTTTCTTACCCTCTACCATATGGTAGACCACACACCTTTCGAAATAGGTGCAGCTAGTCAACGAGCCAGTCTTTGGTAGCAATAGCTTCACAACTAGCTCATGACACATCGTGGCTTCCCAAGACATCTCGCTGGTAGCGATCTCCCCAGACACATAGTTTGAGGGGAGTTCCCAATCTTCAGGAACAAGAACAGCAGCTTCATCTCCAGACCACTGAAGTTGAGTGTCTGAATTGGGCATGTTGAGAATGCTCCCAATGCGCCTGGTACAAATCAGAGTTGTCTTTCCTGCACACTCCATCAACAAGACATCATTCAATAGTGTATAAATGAGTGTAGAAGGCTCTCATGAGTCCTGTTACTACTTGACCCTCCATCCTCAGAAAAGCACTGAGTCGTTGTTGCTTGATAACTCTATGCATCATCTTGTTCAGCAGCAAGCCTTCATAATCAACCTCATAGACTGGTCCAAAGTCTAGGTTGTCTTCCCAAGTGATTTTAGCAATTTAAGTTCCTGCCATCAGAGTAATTCTCTCCGTCTTTCCTTGATTATCCACCACTATCTTCATCACAGTGGTGTTCTTGAGTCTGTAGGTGCCTTCGATTTTCACCATTTGTGAGAGAACAAGATAATTTGAGGAAATGTGAATTAGGGTTCAAATGCTTTTAGGTTTCATATTCAGAAAGCAAGTAAACCTTCTCTCTTCTAGATGATCATCTTATATAGGCAGCAGAGACCCATTTTAGGGAGTGTCATAATCTCAACTTAAGATGAATAATTAATGCTGAGATTAACAGCTAATGAATCACCTTAGTAAAATGGTGAGTTTAGATAAGAACATTTCAAATTCAAACACACTTCATATTGAAACATAGTGCTTGACGACGTTTATCCGCGTTTCTTTTCAAGGCTTGATCTCCAACACTTAACCAAAATTTTGAGAATTTCATTTCCTTCCCTTTTCTTCTTCAATGTGGATTTTCCATACCAATTAACTACCTCAGTATGATGAATTACTCCTTTGGTAATGGCTTGGTGAAAATATCAAAGCGCTATTCTTCAGAAGGAACATACTCCAGCTTGACATCTCCTCTTAGCACATTATCTCTAATGAAGTGATGTCTGATATTGACATGCTTCATTCTTCCATGCTAGACTGGATTTTTAGATAAATCAATTGCACTCTTGTTGTCACACATGACTTTGAGATAATTAGACTTGATTCCATAATCTTCCAATTGTTGTTTTATCCAAAGTAATTGGGCTACGCAACTTCCTTCTACCATGTACTCAGCGCAACTGAAGTTCGTTTCTTGTTGTACCAAGAAATAAGGCATTCTCCAAGGAAGTGGCATCCTCATGTTATACTTTTCCTGTCTAGCTTATCCCTTCCATACTCTACGTCTGTGAATCCCTTAGGATTGAAATCTGAGCCGTTGGGATAACATAGACCTACTTTAGTTGACACCCTTGCAAGTACCTAAGAATTCTCTTCACAACTGCTAGATGAGATTCTCTAGGATCAGCTTGGTAGTGAGCACAGTAGCACACAGCATACTATATGTCTAGTCTACTGGCAATGAGATACAGAAGAGAGCCAATGATTCCTCTAGAGAGTTTGCTATCTACTGAGTTTCCACCTTCATCTTTACTTAAGATTATGTTAGTGGCCATGGGAGACATAATCTTTGAGTTGACCATGTTGAATTTCTTCAGAACTTCTTTGGCGTATTTAGACTGGTTGATGAAAATACCATCTTCTGATTGTTTGATTTGAAGACCTGGAAAGAAGTTCAATTCTCCCATCATAGATATTTCAAACTCGCTCTTCATCTGCTTGCTGAATTCCTTGCACATTGTTTCATCAGTTGCTCCAAATATAATATCATCAACGTATATTTAGACTAGCAACACATCTTCTTTTCTTCGCCTGATAAATAGAGTCTTATCTACTTTTTCTCTTTGATAGCCTTTGCTGATAAAGAAGTTAGTCAACCTTTCATACCAAGCTTTAGGAGCCTACTTTAATCCATACAGAGCTTTCTTCAATTTTAAGACATGCTCAGGATTCTTTGGATCTTCAAATCCTGGAGGTTGGTGAACATATACTTCTTCTTGAATGAATCCATTTAAGAAAGTGCTTTTAACATCCATTTGAAATAGTTTGAAATTCATATGGGATGCGAAAGCACAAAGGATTCGAATGGCTTCAAGTCTAGCTACTGGAGCATAGGTTTCATCATAGTCAATGCCATCTTATTGATTGTAGCCTTGAGCGACAAGTCTGGCCTTATTTCTGATAACATTACCATCTTAATCAAACTTATTCTTGAAGACCCATTTGGTTCCAATTATTGATTTTCCTTTGGGCTTAGGCACTAGATCCCAAACATCATTGCATTTGAACTGATCTAGCTCTTCTTGCATTGCGATCATCCAGTAATAATCTCCTTCTGCATCTTCTAACTTCTTGGGTTTGATCAATGATATGAAGGCTGGATGACTCATCATCCTACTGAGATGTCCTCTTGTCATTACTAGATTGTGAACATCATCGACTATGCTGTTAAGCGGATGGTTGCGAAGAGCTCTAATCTCTCTTGGTAGACTTGGGTCAGCTGCTGAAGGATTGACAATTGGATACTGAGGTGGTGGTTGATCTTCTCCTTTGTTAAAGTTGATTGAGAGATCTTCATCGTCATCTTTGGATTCCTTAGCATGGGGGTCCCGAGTTGAGTTAGGTAACTCAGCTTGTGGCATACTGAGTGGCTCCTTCATCTTCTTCCTTTGGACGTCTTTTTGCAAGGTTAGTTTCATCAAAATCTACATGCATAGACTCCTCTAAAAGATCGGTTCGCTTGACATATATTCTATATTCCCTATTGTTAGTTGAGTATCCTAAAAAGATACCTTCATCAGACTTAGGATCAAAATTTCCTAATTTCCCTTTGGTGTTTAGAATAAAACATCTACAGCCAAGGATCTGAGGTAACCAATCTTAGGCTTGTGCCCTCGCCAAAGCTCATAGGGAGTTTTCTCAAGAATTGGGTGAATTAAAACCCGATTTAAGATATAACATGCTGTGTTAATAACTTCTCCCTAAAAACTATTTAGGTAGATTGTTATCACTCAGCATGGTTCGAGCCACTTCAACTATGGTCCTATTCTTCCTTTCTACAACCCCATTTTGATGAGGAGTATAAGGAGAAGAGAAGTGCTCAATGCCATGCGCTGAACAGAATTCTTCGAAATGGGAATTTTGAAATTCACGTCCATGATAACTTCGAATTCTACAGATTTTAGTTCCTAGTTCGTTCATTATCCGATTAATGAGCTTGATAAAAGATTCATAAGTCTCATTTTGCTACTCAGCAAGATTACCCATGTGAATCTCGTGAAGTCATCTATAACTACTAGAGTGAATCTCTTACCACCTAAACTCATAGGTTGAATTGGGTCGAAGAGGTCTAGGTGTAGCAACTGTTCACCACTTTTCTACTGATAAGTTTAATAATTTTTTCACAAAGAGTTTGGCTATATATTAATGGTGCCAAAAACTTGTTTATGTAAAGTATAGGTTTTGTCAGTACCTCTTATCAAATAAAAAATGAATGATAAACGCAAGTATACAGTTGCGATGTAGTTTTAAAAAATATCGAACCCACAGGGAAGGAACCAAGTCTAAGGATCAATAAGGAAGACTAAATAAAGAAAATAAATTAGATTTGATATTTTGGATAGGCAGGTTAGAATGAAGAATTAGTAAATATAGATATGAAAGATTAGAGAATCTAAATATATAGATTTTCCCCATGAAATAAGGATAGTAGAGAAAACATGCAAGTTCAACAAAGACGTTACAATTCACTAAACTAATCTAACAGACTCAATTCAAAATACCCAGATGTTCAATTATTCGCTGCAGAGAAACACATGAAATAACTTTTCTAAACCTAGCGCAAACGAATTAAGACAATTATATAAACCTGGACAATGTCAATACTATGCTTAGTACGGGTCACTCTCACATAGCCACATTTATCAAGTTACCATTCCAAAAATGTTGGCTCACTAAACAGTGTTATATCACAGATCCAGTGATTATATATACACAATATTGTTAACCCCGAAACTACTCTTAAAATTAACTCCAACGCATACAACTTAATTAATATAAAAGATTTAACACTAAATACGCATTATGACACATAGACATATCATAAACTTCGAAATAGAAAGTATAAGTAGAATGCAAAGCAAAGTTGTAAGGCATGCAAGTGAAAGCAAAAGTTGATCAAAACGTATCCACTTTTAATGGGAGTCATTAATTCCCACAATTCCTACGTCTGCTTTGAATTCGGTCTCAGCCCATACAGAACCTCCTCTAAGATGCTATTCTTTGCGAATATCGAAGAAACAAATATTGAAGAATGAAAAGTTTTATTGATAAGTGATTTGCAAGTACACTAATACAACAATCGCTCGAGAATATAAAGAAATTTGGTGATCGAAACAAGGATTTGAATCACTTAAACATTTTCTCACTAACACTTATGAACGTAGCGAATTCTCTATCTATACACACACTATATCTTTGTCATGCACTCTAATATTTTCCCTCTGGTTGATTCCATGAAATTGTAAGGTTTGGAGCCCTAGTTATAGAGTTCAAAGGGTTGTGTCTATCCATACGAAGAGTTGTGTCCTTTGGTGAATTGTTGCATCACTTCATTGTGATTGATTGAGAAGCTTCAATCTAATCCACAATGGATAAGCACCTTTCATGATTGGTTGATTTCTGATAGGTGTCTATTCGTTGGTAGTTAATGGCGGTTGATCATCCTTATCTGGTGGTTGGTAGTTAAGAAGATTAAACCAGAAAACCGTTTAGGTTGCAACAGCGATATACAAGTCGCGACCGTGAATATTTGATTGGAAGATTTCTATTTTGAAGAAAAAGTCACAATCATGAATGGTTGTCGCGATCATGAATTGCAATTTTCTTTAGAATTCTCTTTGTAACATCACCAATCTTTGACAGCTTCGATCCTATGCCAAATCTTTAAGCTCCACGCATCTTTTTACACCTTTTTCACACTTTTTTCATAGAATTCCACTTTAGATCATTTTACTCCCAAGATTTACCTAGTATCTGCATTTGCATAAAAAACAACTACATACCACGTGAAATCTTTTATATGAAGTATAAAAATGACTTAAACTATAGTTTTTAGTGTGTAAAATTATAATGATAATAAGTGTAATTATAAACTTATCAATAGGCTTCTAAGCCTCTCATTATTCACACACACCAAAAAGCTTTGAGCTTGTTTTCTCTCTGATTTCTACTCTCCTTTTCTTTTGTTGTGCGGGATCCTCTATGAGTTTCTCCAATTAAATTGAAAAGTTCTTTTAGAAGGCTCTAAGTTTAAGTGAGCTTTTGGTTTTGGTTTTCGAGTTGATTTACGAGTGGTCTATCAACTGCTCTCAATCGACGGGTTCTACCTCTCCGAGGTTTTGGTCAGTGAAGATCTGTGTGGATTAAGTCATAGAGGCTCTCCTATTTTAGAATCTTGTGATGTCTGAATTGCTCAAAGGGAACACCGCTACCAAAAGAGAGATCAAGCACGCATCAACTTTTTATGATTTAATCTTTAGATGCCACATTTATTTTATATGTTTTATAATACTAGAAGAATGTATGAAACGTTTCAACTTAGATTATTTCAATGCTTAGGAGATCCTTAAGTTAATTTTAAGTTTTTGTTATAGGGTGAATCGTATGAGGAGTAGAATGTCTCCCTGTTATAGGGTGACTAGTCGAATAGCCAAAGTTAAGAGTGGCATCCTAGTTGGACATAGCATCATGAACCATCCTGATGTGCTGATGAATAAGCGATGCCTGTTGGTCATTGTTTATATAGGCATTTAGGGTAGCTGAATCTTGGTGCTCACCGATGACTAGTGTGTCTGTTGAGAGTTCTATTCCATAAGAAAGGGGTGATCCTCCCTCGTAACTTCTTCTCATTGATCGACCATGCTATCAAAATCGAAAGATGCATGCTGAACTGAATCTGAATTTGAACCCGAGTCTCCACTTGAGTCAGTGTGCGGAATCCCCTCCAGATTGGCCATGATCGGAGAAATGCAGACCAAGCGGTGAGCAGGCCTCTTCCAACCTAGGATACATGAGTAGAATATCAGACCACGCATATAAGATTCGTGACGTGATTCATGATGTGGAAAATGCATGAGATGTTAATGTTATGGCTGCGTTTACAAGGGGTTAACGTCCCATGATGTGAGGTAAATAGTATGTTTATCAATCCACTTGAAACAAACTATGTTAGTCATTAGATAAGGTGATAAAAAATGCAAAAATGAAAGCCCATCCCTTGGGGGTGGGTTTTAGATCCGCACACTGTATATGGGGTAGCGTGATAGGAATGATTTATCGTAAATGTGATGAGGTGACCAAGTTACCTGTGTGGTAGTAGGTTAATAATTCGAGATTTTGTAATGTGATTAGATCTCATGAAATAAAAACGTTCATTCAATTTCAAGTAAGTAGTGCTACATACCCTGATGAAATTACGTAGAATTCAAAGTGCATGAAAATAACTATTGAATGTAGCCATTAAATAGATGTTTTGGTTCTTTTTCCCAATTAGGGCAAAGTCTTGGATGTCGATGTGGACATCATTATAAAAAGGGTATGCAGTGATGCATGAGTTATTGCCCTTTGCGGGTGGACTGTTCAGGTATTAAGCGTACACCCTTGAGGATTGGTAAGGTAAGACTTTCAAAAAGAGTTCACCCCATGCAGGCTTAGTTTCGGATGTCAGTAGGGACATCACGCTATGTGGGAAAAATGGTTTGGGTAGGTGTTAGCCCCATTTGGGCTATGTGGTATGTGTGATTGCCCCATGTGGCCTATGAGTTGGATGTTGAGTGGTCATCTCATAGGTAATGTGTGGGATATGTTATTGTCCCGTGTGGGCTAATTGTCGGATGTCAAGTGGACATCACGTGTAAATGTTCGAGTATGAAGGTGTATTGGCCCTGTACGGGCTAAGGGTTGGACGTCGAGTGGACATCTCGTAAAAACAAGGGTATATTTGCTCTATAATGGCTAAGAGTCGGATGTTAAGTGGATATCTAGCTGAAATAGGGGGCAAATGATGTTCCATGACTCTAATTGGTTTATGTTGTATAAGGGTGACATGATCTTGAGTATCATCTAATCCCAAGTGAATGTGACACCGATTTGGTATCATGATGATGTGAACATGATATGTCCGGTTTATATTGTTAATATCATGAGTGTGTGCGTTCAAGTGTCTGCATTAAGATTCGTGGTTAGCATGGCACATTTGTACAATGCATGATGAATTGAAAGCAGTAAACACAACATAGCATGCAATATCCAACTTCCAATCATACACTCCCGTACATAGGGTTTTTGGCTTGTCTATCCTAAGTTTGGTTCATCTTAGTATCGCAAGGATACTAAGGAGCGCATCTGTAAGAAAATATAATGCATGATCATTTGTTGGGTAACACCCTAGGTAAAATGCCTATGGCTTATCTACATAAGGTTTGTTTTTGGGTTGCTGATGTAGAAGTTTCTTGTTACACTAAAATATACTCCAAGCCTCTCCCCAAATGAGTTCTTACGAGGGAGATACATGCAATATGGTAACAAGTCTCTCTATTTATTAGGAGAATTTTTCCCCTATAAGAAAAGGAAAAAATGCTGGTGAGCCCAACATTGCTGGCTCCTCCCAAAAAGTTCAAATGGACTTTTTTGTCCCCTTTACTATATATTTATAATGTCTTTTTCATTTTACATACACACACACACACACACACACTTATTTTCTATATATTTTCTTCAATAAACTAATGATTTAATTAAATTATTCTAGACCCATAAATATTTATCTAGGTCCTTTAAAAATATTTTAAGCTTTTAAATATCCACTTTGAGACTTTTATATATTTTTTTACAGTCCTAAATATTCATTTAGGGCCCAAATAATTATTTTTTACAAGGAGAGCTCCCATTTGAAGATCATCGGATGGTCGAGAATTGTATAATTCAAGGATAAAAACCCTGAAAAGCCATCATCATGGAACGTGCGAGCTAGTACAAAATCCAATGCTCATAGCTTTCTTATCTTTCGATCCTCAGCAACAAATTGATTCTTAAGTTTATTTCAAAATTGTATATCACATTGTTCCAACAGGTTTACCATCTTTGAAAAATTACAATAATCACTTATTCCATGGAAATCTATCTTGAAATTGTCATACCTTTGAGGTATACCTTTTCAATACAATCTATTTCAAAGCCTCTTGATCATAAGTAACTCTCATTTTCCTTAAATATTCAGAGTTATCATAAATAGTCATGGCAAACTTAACTGTTGAGGTTTCAACCCCTAGACTTGTAGATAGCATGAATGTTTCGAGTTCATCCATCATTACAAGCTGCGCAATCATAAACTCCAAGTCCATAACTTTTCAAAGATCCTTGTACCATGGAAGCATAGTGTTGACCATGAAGTTCTTTGTGAAATCACAGTCCCTTTTGTGCTTCACGTACTTATCAATTTGATAAATAAATGGATCTTCTCCAAGGAGTTCAGGGTATGGATTATCTAGAACATAATCCAAACCAAGGCTCTTTAGGAACCTTGTCACACTCTCAAACCACTCATGAAAGTTATCTCCTTTGTAAAAGTTGTTGTCAATTGGATGCATATCAAGGTTAGTGTACTTATTCAACCTAGATATAAGATAGAATTTGTTTAGACATTAGTATATGTACATGCATTTAATATAAGGTCTTTAATTAAATACATAATTCCTACTATTTTCTCGACATTCAAATAACCCCTTCTATTTAAATTTGGGAAATTTGGTCAAACCAATTTTCCTTAGGTAGCATCCATAGCCACTCATCATAACCCCAGCAATAACAGGTCAAGCTACAACAAGATAACTATGGTTAGAACACGTGATTGCAAGATTTTGACTATACTCGTTCCAATAGGCTTATATTTTGTAACGGTGCCAAAAACTGTTTTCTCCACTTTTCTACTGATAAGATAAAAGTTCTAAAATGAATAGGTGTTATTAATACCGCTTATCAAATAGAAAAATGATGACCACTGCAAGTATACAGTTTCGATGTTATTTTAAAAGATATTGATCCCACAGGGAAGGAATTCGATTCTAAAGACCAACTAGAGTTATGGAAGAAAAGAAATAAGATAATTTTATTAGAGGGTTTGGATGATAGACTGATGAATAGACAGATACACGAACAGATTAGAGAAAATGTAACTTATGTAGAATTTCCTAAGAACAAGTATAGTATAGAAAAACATGAAAAATCATCAACAATATTTCATACACTAGATAACTTCAAAAAACACGGTTAATATTCAATAATTCACCTCAGAGCAACACATGAGATGACTTTTCTAAAACTAGGGTAAATGAATTATGACACTTATAAGAACCTGGATAACAATAATACTATGCTTAGTACGGGTCGCTCTCACAGAGTCATATTTAGCAAGTTACCATTCCAAAAATGCTAGCTCACTAAACAGCGTTAAAATCACAGATCCAGTGACTATACACAATCTTGTTAACCCCGAAATCACTCTTAAAGTTAACTCAAAAGCATATAACTTCATTAATATAAATGACGCAAGATGAAATACTCATTATGACACATAGACATATCATAAATTTCAAAATAGAAAGTATAAGAAGAAAACAAAGTAAAGTTGTAAGGTATTCAAGGGAAAGCTAAAGTTGATCAAACAGTATCCACTCTTTAATGGGAGTCGTCAATTCCCGCAATTCCTACATCCACTTTGAATTCGGTCTCGACTCATACAGAACCTTTGCTAGGATGTTATTCTTTGTGAATATCGAATAAATGAATGTTGAAGAATGAAAACTTTTATTGATAAGTGCTTTGCAATTACACTCATACAACAATCGCTCGAATTTGTGGAGAAATCTAGTGATCAAAATAAGAATCGAATCACTTATACATTTTTCTCAATATAACTTTGAACGTAGCGAAATCTATATATTTTTACTCTCTATCTATGCATACACGTTTCTTCATCTACCATGCCATGCATCATCATGAAAATGGTTAGAGTTGAACCCTATTTATATAGTGCAAAAGGTTGTGTCTATCCAAATGAAGAGTCATGTCCATTGGTGAAGGGTTACATCACTTCAATATGATTGGATGCAAGGTCTCATCCTCATCTATAATGGAAAGGGACCTTTTCATGATTGGTTGACTTCCAAAAGGTGTCTTTTATTCTGACAGTTGATGGAGGTTAATGGCAGTTGATTGTTCTTATCTGGAGGTTAGTAGTTGAGAAGAGTTAACCAATAACCGTTACAAGTTGTGAGCACGATATATGTGTCACGATCGTGACTATTGGTTGGAAACTTCCTGCTTGTGAAGAATGATAAGTCTTGACCATAAATGGGTGTCACGATCATGAAATGTGTTTTTTCTTCATGTTTCTTCTTTACAACTTTGCCAATCTTTGACAGCTTCGATCCTAAGCCATTTCCTTATGTTCTATTAATCTTTTTGCACCTTTTTCACTCTTTTTATATAGAATTCCATCTTTGATCATTTTACTCCCAAGATTCACCTAGTTTCTACATTTGCATCAAAAATGACTACATACCACGTGAAATCTTTTATATGAAGTCCTCAAGGTAAACACAACAAAATTATATAAAATAGTAATTCAAGTCCGTACCTCATTTAGCGAAAGACTATCGCAGTGAGTACCACATTCCCACTTTCATAAAGTTCAAGTAAAAGTTCGAAATTTACCACAAATTAGTAATGTGCAATTTATATAGTTCAGTTGTATACCTTTTCTCTTAATGGAGGGTCAACCGAATTGCGTCTTCGTATAAATGTTATATGCTCGCTCGAATATTTCCTTCTCTCAAGTATACTATAAAGTATAAAGGACAAAGGGAGCACACTTTGGAAATTTTGATCTCAAGGTATTTTTAGGAAACCTAGGATGCTAAAACACTCTTAGTGGTTACATTTTATGCTCCATACCACTCTCCCCTTTTTTTAGTGGTTGCATTTTATGCTCCATACCACTTTCTCTCATTTTTTTTCTTCTTTTTTCTTTTAAGCATATGTTTTTGAAGTACAGATTTGTACTTTTCACCCATTTTTATGCTACGGTACTTTTCTTTTTTTCATTCATTGAATGGTTGCAGTTTCTGCTCTGTACCATTCCTCAACTTTTGCATCACTCATTGGTTATCCTCTCTTGCTTTTGACTTTTCTCTCTTAATACCCTCATCCTTTATTGATCACTTTCAAAGTATTATGGCTATAGTTTCCTAACACTTTAAACACACTTAATACTCATAGGACGTATTCAAGAATAACATAAAAAACTCATAGTAAGAACACTACTAGATATTACTCCACTACTAACTTAACGACTGCATTAAACTAAAACTATATAACTTATAGTAATTCATGTTGCATTGAAATATATATATATATATCAAAACTTACTTTGAATGTTTCTTTTGAATGTTACTCACAACTCATCCTTGCCAAATGCTAAATGTTGTGCCAAAACGCTCACACTCTCAATGTGCGCTCATATTCGAAACAAAATTTTTGTTCAAAATATCCACTAACATCAAACTTGAAATACCTAACACTCATAATAAATTTGGAACATATATTAGTATAGTATATGTATGGATAAATTATAAATAACACAAAACCAAGAAAATTTTTCATATTCTTCAATGTTTTTGGATTTTTGGGATTTTTACAACTGCCCCCCCCCCACACTAAAGAACACAAAGTCCTCATTGTGGAAGACTTAAAATGAAAATCTAAGAATAAACAACTAGTCTTAAAATTTGAAAAAGAAAAGTAAAGAAAAGAGTAAACCCGTTGTTATTGAGAAGGAGAATCCGGAGGACTAGGAGTAAATTGACAATTTTGTTTTCTAAAGAAGGATAGTAATTTTTTAAGCTTCGATTTATTACTCATCTTTAGAATCTTCATGTCCTTTCTCATTACCCCAAGTTCCGCTTAGCAATTGTCTAGTTTTTGTTGTATACTCGCATTCCAATCTTCCAGAGCTTCGTCTTCTTCATCTTCATCTTCTTCTTCGATCATCAGAACCTTGCTAGGATGACGTCAAGAAGTTAGATCAGATGGGCCACTGAAAGAATCATCATGAGTCGAGATTAGTTTCTTGGTGTGGTTGGAGTAGGAGTAGAAAGAATACACTCCATCGTTCTCTTGAAGAAGTCCGGTATTCTTCAAATAATTCTGATCCATATAACAAAAATAATCACCCGGTTGTTGAACATAGGGGAGTTCATTTCACGCACCCAAGATGATTGAGGTGATAATTTCAACCGCTCCAATCTTGTTTCTCATACTCGTTGAATTCTTCTTCATCATATCCCAAATTATATCCATGAACTCTCCTTTTTGCTTATTCACCGCACAAGAAAGAACTAACAAATCTCTCTTTTGGACTTTGGTGTTCTCTACTCGATAAAATATCGAAGTGGCAAGGTATTTGTGGAGTAGAAGAATACACTCATCCTTAATAAGTTTATTTAGGGAATTTTTGGGGTCGAAGGTTCTCTTACCCGTTAAATTCGCCCAAACTCGATTCGCTTGAAAGGAATCCATCATGCTTGATGAATTTTCAACTTCAAATCCGAACCAAGTACCTATCATCTCTCTTGTGACAGTGTAATGTCTACCTTGGTTGAAAAATTGAATCGCCCTCTTTCTTTTATCTTTAAAATTGAATGTCACTAGACATTCCAAAATCCAATCACGATTTTGTGGAAATCGCATTCCCACAAATGTGCTCAAACCAGGATCAGCAAGATACATCCCCATTTGCTCATAGAGGCCTAAAGTCTCCAAGAAAACTAAATCAAGAAAAATCATATCGTTGATCTCCAACTTATTCAAAACTTGGAATCTTTTCCCTTCCTCTCATGAATGAATCGAAAAAGGACAACCGTAATCATGTTGATAGTTTGGGAACTCTCTTCTATTGGTGGCTACCTTAACACGAGGCATATTGGTTTTTGAAGTAAAGTTTGAAAAAGGTTTTTGAATGTAGAAGAATACAGATGAAAGAATCAGAACTGCTGTAAGCTTTGTAGAAGGTTGTGGTGGTTATGGATTCAATCTAGACCTTTATGTAGAGTTCTAATAGGCCATTGATTTGACAAAATAGTCACTATAGCCATTTTTCCTTTAAACTAGCCGTTAATGGCAGTTTCAGCCATCTGTCGCGTGTTAATCGTGATTTGTAATGGTAATATTCTTGTCATGTCACAATCACGAAGGCCTATCCCGATCGTGACTTTCTTCATAACAGGTTCAGAAGGTTTTACTGCACAATGTCATGGGCGCGATCTATAGTCATTGTCACGACTTTCTTCAATTCCTCTATTTCTTCAATTTTTAGACTTAGTTCTAGAAAAACTTATAAAAAAAATATAGTAAATATAAACAATAAATATTTACTATG
Organism: Euphorbia schlechtendalii; assembly: GCA_949673415.1. Classification (NCBI taxonomy): domain Eukaryota; kingdom Viridiplantae; phylum Streptophyta; class Magnoliopsida; order Malpighiales; family Euphorbiaceae; genus Euphorbia; species Euphorbia schlechtendalii. The sequence goes on along the minus strand of CATIWQ010081546.1, from coordinate 15,242 downwards.
TGCATACCTGGAATGATTTATGGTGAAGATAGTAATTGAACATCAACATCTTGTTGTTCAAATTTATTTTCAAGATAAGGTTTGTATCGATGGCCATTAGCTTAAAATATTTCCCCATTTTCGACTTTCAATTCCAATTCTCCATTGTAAAATACATGAAGAACTTCGTAAGGTCCCTTCCAATGAGATTTGAATTTTCCAGGGAACAAGTGAAGTCTGGAATTATATAATAGAACTCTATCTCCAATTTTAAACTTCTTTTCTAATAGTTTTGCATCGTGCCATCATTTTGTTTTCTCTTTATAGATCTTTACATTTTCATATGATGATAAACGAAGATCTTCTAACGCATTAAAATCCAACTTTCTTCCTTCACCGGCTTTGCGTAAATCCATATTCAAATTCTTCAAAGCCTATAAAGACTTATGCTCTAATTCTACCGGTAAATGATAATCCTTTTCGTAAATCAACTTATAGGGTGTCATACCAATAGGTGTCTTAAAAGCTGTTCTATAAGCCCATAATGCATCATTTAACTTAGTAGACCAATCCTTCCTAAAATTCGAGATAGTCTTTTCGAGAATCCACTTAATTTCTCGATTAGAAATTTCTACTTGACCACTAGTCTGAGGGTGATATGGAGTAGCAACCTTATGATATACTCCATACTTATGCATCAAGCTTTCAAAAGTCTTATTGATGAAATGAGAACCTCCATCGCTAAATATGGTCCTAGGAACTCCAAATCTACTAAATAATTGCTTTAGAAACTTAGCAACTACTCTAGCATCATTCTTACTATATGGGCTAGCCCCAACCCATTTTGAAACATAATCAACCACAACAAGAATGTAATTATTACCATTAGAGGTAGAAAAAGGTCCCATGAAATCTATACCCCAAACATCAAAAAGCTCCACTTCTAAGATGTTTTTCAATGGCATTTCATCTCTTCGACTTATGTTTCCTATTCTCTAGCAATTAACACAATTCTGAACAAAATCTCTAGCATCCTTGAACAATGTCAGCTAATAAAACCCACTCTCTAAAACTTTAGCAGTGGTTTTTGTTGGTCCTAAATGTCCTCCATATATGCTATCATGGCAATGACTTAAAATTGAAGAAAAGTTAGTATCATCTATACATCTGCGAATAATACCATCGGCACATACTTTAAACAAATAAGGGTCATCCCACATGAATAATCTAATATCCTTAAGAAACTTCTTCTTACCATTAGAATCTAAATCAGAGGGTAAAGTATACGTAACCAAATAGTTTGCAAAATCAACATACCATGGACTAACAGTATGTTTAATAGACATAAGATTTTCATCTAGAAAAAGTTCATTAACATCACCAGTTTCACCTATAGGTCCCTTATCATCTTCTAAATGAGATAAGTGATCAACTACGGTATTTTCACTTCCCTTTTTATCCCTTATTTCTAAGTCAAACTCTTGTAAAAGAAGGATCCACCTACTAATTAATCTAGGTTTTGCATCTTTCTTAGCAAACAAATATCTCAAAGCAGCATGATCTATATAAACTATTACTTTACACCTAATAAAATATGATCTAACTTTATCACACGCATATATGACTACTCACATCTCTTTTTCCATGGTGGTGTAATTGAATTGTGCAAAAGACAAAGTGTGACTTGCATAATAAATTGCATGCAAATTCTTTTCATACCTTTGACCTAATACACAACCAATAGCAACATCACTAGCATCACACATCAATTCAAATGGTAGAGACCAATTTGGTTTAATAATTATGGGTGCCGAAACCAATGCTCGTTTTAAAGTGTTGAAGTCTTTTTAACAGTCATCAAAGAAATCAAACTTCACATCTTCAACTAATAATTTAGTTAAAGGTTTAGCTATAACCAAAAAATCCTTAATAAATCTTCTGTAAAATCCAGCATGGCCTAGAAATGATCTTATTCCCTTAACATTTATGGGAGGAGGTAATTTCTCAATGATCTCAGTTTTTGCTATATCTACATGAATTCCCTTCTCATCTATCTTATGACCTAAAACTATACCTTCATTGACCATAAAATGACATTTCTCCCAATTCAATACAAAATTAGTTTCCTCACATCTAGCAAGTACTTTATCCAAATTTTCTAGACATTTCTCAAAAGAATCTCCATATACAGAGAAATCATCCATGAAAATTTCCATAATATCCTCCACATACTTACTAAATAGCTGAAACACACCTTTGAAAAGTAGCCGGAGCATTGCACAAACCAAAAAGCATTCTTCTATTAGCAAATGTACCAAATGGACATGTAAAAGTGGTTTTGTCTTGGTCATCTGGCTTAATATGAATTTGAAAATATCCAGAGAATCCATCAAGAAAATAGTAAAATGCATGACCTGATATCCTTTCTAACATTTGATCTATAAAGGGAAATGGTCTTTCTTAGTGGCTGTTTTTAATTTTTGTAATCTATGAAAACTCTCCATCCAGTTTTTATCCTAGTAGGAACTAAGTTACCCTTTTCATTCTGAACTACTGTAATACCTCCCTTTTTCGGAACACATTGAACAAGACTGACCCATTCACTATCTGAAATTGGATAGATAATTCCTGCATCTAGCAACTTAATAATCTCCTTTTTAACAACTTCCTTCATGTGAGGATTTAATCTTCTTTGCCTTTCTATCTTAGGTTTACTATCATTCTCCAAATTGATTTAATGCATCACTATATAAGGGCTAATCCCTCTAATATCGGAAATTTGCAAACCAATACTCCTTATTCCACCCCTTATTATCTCCAATAATGCTTTTTCTTGCAAATCAGATAACTTACTAGAAATGATAATGGGTAAGGTATGGTTGCTTCCTAAAAATGCATACTTCAAATGACTAGGAAATTGCTTCAATTCGACTAGGGGTGGTTTTCCTATAGAAGGTGGTGTAGGATCATCTTCTCTAACTAAATTTTCAGTTTCAGAGGAATATTCTAAATTTTCAAGGGATTCAGATGTTGATTCTTCATGAGATGTAATATTACAAATTTCATCTACACATGTATCAATTAAGTTGTCAATCATGTAATCACCATAAAAATTATCCTAATGTATGTTAATAAACATTTTTAACACAAAATGCAATAACAAACAGATTTATGAATAAAATAAAAGCAAAATAAAAATGTATAGTAGTCTCCAAATTTTTTATCTCTAAGAACGCACTTACCTTCCCCGGTAATGGTGCCTAAAACTTGATCGTAAGATTTTGACTATACTCATTCCGATAGGCTTATATTCCGTAACGATGATAAAAAACTTGTTCCCCACTTTACTACTGATAAGATAAAAGTTCTAAAATGTACAAGTATTGTCAATACCGCTTATCAAATAGAAAAATGATGACCACTGCAAGTATACAATTCCGATGTAGTTTTAAAAGATATCGATCCCACAGGGAAGGAATTCGGTTCTAAAGGCCAACTAAAGTTACGGAAAAAAAGAAATAAGATAATTTTATTAGAGGGTTTGGATGATAGACTGATGAATAGACAGATGCATGAACATATTAGAGAAAATGTAAATTATATAGAATTTCCTAAGAACAAGTATAGTGGAGAAAAACATGCAAAATTATCAAGAATATTTCATACACTGGATAACTTCAACAAACACGGTTCTAGATGCCCAAATATTCAATAATTCATCACAGAGAAACACATGAGATGACTTTTCTAAATCTAGGGTAAATGAATTATGACACTTATAAAAACCTGGATAATAATAATACTATGCTTAGTACGGGTCGCTCTCACATAGCCATATTTAGTAAGTTACCATTCCAAAAATGTTAGCTCACTAAACAGTGTCAAAATTAAAGATCCAGTGATTATACACAATCTTGTTAACCTCGAAATCACTATTAAAGTTAACTCGAAAGCATATAACTTCATTAATATAAATGAAACAAGACGAAATACTCATTATGACACATAGCCATATCATAAATTTAAAAATAGAAAGTATAAGTAGAAAACAAAGTAAAGTTGTAAGGTATGCAAGTGAAAGCTAAAGTTGATCAAACCGTATCCACTCTTTAATGGGAGTCGTTAATTCCTGCAATTCTTACGTCTCTTTGAATTTGGTATCGACTCGTACAAAACCTCTGCTAGGATGCTATTCTTTGTGAATATCTAACAAATGAATGTTGACGAACTAAAAATTTTATTGATAAGTGCTTTGCAATTACACTCATACAATAATCGCTCCAATTTGTGGAGAAATCTAGTGATCAAAATAAGAATTGAATCACTTATACATTTTTCTCACTATAACTTTGAACGTAGAGAAATCTATATATTTTTACTCTCTATCTATACATACACATTTCTTCATCTACCATGCCATGCATCACCACGAAAATGGTTAGAGTTGAACCCTATTTATAGAGTGCGAAGGGTTACGTCTATCCAAACGTAGAGTCATGTCCACTGGCGAAGGGTTGCATCACTTCAATATGATTGGATGCAAGGTCTCATCCTCATCTACAATGGAAAGGAACCTTTTCATGATTGGTTGACTTTCAAAAGGAGTCTTTTCATCTGACAATTGATGGCGGTTCTTATCCGACAATTGGTAGGTAAGAAGAGTTGACCAATAACCGTCACAAGTTGCTAGCGTGATATATGTGTCGTAATCTTGACTATTTGTTGCAAACTTTCTGCTTGTGCAGAATGATAAGTCACGACCGCGAATGGGTGTCACAATGGTGAAATGTGTGTTTTCTTCATGTTTCTTCTTTGCAACTTTTCCAATCTTTGATAGCTTTGATCCTAAGCCAGTTCCTTATATTCCACATATCTTTTTACACCTTTTTCACTCTTTTTATATAGAATTCCATCTTTGATCATTTTACTCCCAAGATTCACCTAGTTTCTGCATTTGCATAGAAAACAACTACATACCACGTGAAATCTTTTATATGAAGTGTAAAATGAGTCAAAACCATATCGTTTTATAAGTAAAATTATCTTGATAATAAGTGTAATTATACACTTATCAAACCGTCCATTTACATCTCTTGCAATTGCTAATCTATTTGAGTTCTCTTTCTCGAGACGTGCGTACCCAATTGTACGACTCCTCAAATTTGTCTCCAATCTTGCATTAGCTCCAATGATATGGACAACTAACCCATTTTGGTTAAGGCATTAACCTCGTCTAGTCTCATGACCAAACACATGTTAAGAGAAGGCATGTTGTACATGTTCTTACATCTGTTAATAAGGTTTGTATCACGAATTATGATAGGAAGACTATATACCGCCTTAATATAGTTGTGGGAATTTTATTGGTGCCCTATTCTTGCCCTAGTCTAGGTCTTATACGATGGATATGATTATGAAAATAATAATTTCAGGCTATTTGGAATTGTTAACTCTAAGGGAACATGCTCGGGACTAGTATATCATAATCATTCCATTATGTCAAGACTCCACATAGCATGCAAAACAAATAAGGTCCATTTTTAAGTCATTGCACCTATGTCGATAAGATTTAATTTAACTTAAACCACATTTGTAAAACCATATGCGGAATTCAATTCACATACTAGAAATCGACTAAGTTATAAATGTCCCTTAGGTACTTTTGAATCTAATACCAATGAGGATTTCCAGGTAGGAGAGGTCTCCCTTAAAGTGAATGAGAAGCTAAGTCCAATCCTTGCCAAAAATAACCACGAGCACTTTGATTCATCGTACCACGGACAATTATGATTTAAAGATTTCGTTCTTTAATTGAGTGAAGTACAGGACGACCCTCAATCAAAGCATTTACATGTGTGGTATACCATTTCTAATTTATATGATAATCACCTAGACCAAGTTTGAGCAAAACCTTAATCTAATTGTCACATCATTTTCTATAACAGGAATTGAAACCTAAGTCTTGCATAGCATACTTTAGTCAATTCATAGAAAATATCATTTTAACATATTATAATCAATCATGCATATCATAAGGTAGGCTTTGATACCACTGTTGGTTAATCAAGATAGTAATTGAACATGCAAACATTGCCAGGTAAAATTGCAAAACTTAAAATTAACATATCCTAAGCATGTCATGATTGATATAATCTAAGTTAAAAGGTTCCATCTAAGTTTAGAACATTACTAGTTGATGCGTGCTTTCACATTCTTTGGTTGCGGTGTTCCCTTAGAGCAATTCGGCAGAACTTCATTAGCACGAACCTCCAAACTAGGATGGTCTCTATGATTTATCCACATGGAACTTCACCGACCAAAGATACGTTAGTACACAACATATGCTAAACCGCTCGAAGACCAACCTGAAAATAAAACTGAGAAGACTCACTTTAATTAGAAAGAGCCTTCAAAAAAATTCTTTGTTGTTTGGAGAAACTCTTGAAGGATCTCGCATAATAAATGGAGAAAGAGATGTCGAACTCGGAGAGAAAAGCTGAGCTGAAGTATTGAATAAAGAGGAGTTGGAGGCCTATATACCCTCAAACACAAAGTGGGATGGGAATACTCCCATCCACTTAACGGGTTAGCCACGCGGGTCACTTGGACCCGCGAATCCATCCCAAGGCAAGCCCTCTTGGGCTTGCCTTATTCCTCTAGCACGTGTGAGCTTACCCCTCACGCTAGTGGCCCATGAGCTTTTCAGCTCCAGGGGCAGCCGCGTAGGCCCCACTTCGAACATCTCGTGTTCTTTTGGGGCCCACTCGCAACGGAAAAATTCCCTTGCTCTGCTATGTGAAATTTTTCCTTATTTTCTCTTCTTTCCCTTTAATTATTAATTCGGTCCAACCAATTAATAATTCTTCTAACGAATTCAACAACCAGATATTCTCGGCATAGACCCAGTTTATAGATTCTTTACTTAGTCCAATAAAGACTCAAAGTGTGTGACCTCATATGATCCCAAAGTATTGAGCCGCTAGAGGTTAACCTAATCTTGGCTTCCCATTTAGGAACCTTTAGGCTTAGTGTTCCAGACCGATATGGAACTCGATAGCTCTAGATGATCAAATGGGCTTTCTAGCAAAGGCATATGATCCCTCGATACTTGGAACGTCATGTGCTTGTGACTTGGTCCGGTTCTGCAGTAGTAACCAATACAATACACTCCTTCCATCAAGTAAGTACCATCCAGTTTATATTAAGTGTTAGCTCATGTAATAACCGTAGATATCCTAGAATTAGACTTGTTCACGAAGAACACCACTCTGTCCTTATATATCAAGATTGACTAGAAACCCGTTCTATCAATCTTATACTCTGATCAGAGGTTTATGAGTGTGTCACTTCAACAAGGGGCCCTAAGGTACATCTCCCACTATATCAGGAGCGATGGATCCCATCTTGACTACTAGACTTACCAACATGTGATCATCATTATACCCATAATCACTCGTGTCATCCTGATCGCCAGGGTTGAATAAGTATGACCCACAGTATAGTAACTCCTACACAAGGTAACCATTATCTCAGGTCTAAGGATACTTGTGCTGGTACTTTAATAAGACATGACACCAACACATGGATATAGTTATTTTTGAGTGTCTGTCTTATAGCGGTCTCCAATGTATTACCTGAATACATTCATGTGTTAACTCAAGGCACCACCTTTAGCTCGTGAGATCGGCTACTTGTATCTAATCCAAGGAATAAGTCTGCACATATTAGTCTGTCCGTACCATTGATGTCCAGTCTCAGTGAAACTATGACTAGGGATATTTAGACTATTCATAATAATACGCATCTGCAGTTCTCACACTACATAGCTCCCACTATGTCTTCACACTTTTATGTTATGAAGTAGTCACGGACATTGTCTCATCAATGCTCATATACATATTTAATTCTATTCATATATAATGCCAGCAAGATACATAACTAAATTAAAAGATTGATAAGCAACAAAGATACCTTAATTATTATTAATAATTTGAAACCATTTGTACATCATAGCTAATAAAATTATATCGCCCTAATTGCCTCTAAGGCATACATCATGTCTAACAATAATATGAGTATAGTATCCATTGATTGATAATCATAAATGTCACAAGCCTGTTTTAATTATAGGAATGAATGAAACTAAAGACTTGTGTGTTGGATGATCTATAGCAATGTAGTTGCTATGTCACTTGGTAAAGTACATCATGAACATGGACACATGTTGGAAACATGGGGCTGGACTGATTCACATAATATGTCAAAGACAATTTGATGGGTAGGTCTCAATTGTCCCCAGATTTGATTTCAACTTATTACTGATGTGGAATTGAGTATGCAGTAGTATATTACTAATGGGTCCTTAAATATTGTATTACAAGTACGGGTATGCTTGGTATATTTCATGATCATATTAGTAGTAGTGTTGAAGTGATAGGATTGTCATTCGATTTGGTAAATCGAAATGAATCACTGGAAAATTGATGAGTAAAAGTGATTAGGTCATCCAATAATTCGATCACTTATTTTTTTCATTTTATTCTAGATCAAGAGATACGATGAATTACATAAGGGGTGACCAGCACCATGCCTCTTGTTCATCATATTGATGTCAGCTGGCAAAGGATTTTGTGAGATAACTACTGGGTTCAGTATCTTTAATAGACGGATGTACTTTGTCTCAATTGGGGGTTATAATGGTTTGCTAGAATCCCCTTACAGTCTATGGGTGAATCACATTGCCAACATATGAACAGACCGAAAGGATCGTGCGCTTAGAATTACTGATTTTGGATTCCTTGTACATGCAATGTTACAAGACTTGATGAACACTTGAATATTAATTAGTTGACATGTCAAGTCAATGTAATTGAATAATCTATATAACTCCAAGTAATTTAGTTAATGGTACAATATAATGTAAATTATATTATTCATTAAAGTAAAATTAAGTTAAATGTATTTACATATGACATATATTTAATTTTTGATAATTAAATAAATTTATGTGTAAAAAAATTTAATTAAATAAATTTAATCAATTAAATTGTCACGTTAAATTAATTAATTAGCTATCTAAGTTAATTGAATTAATATATAGTATGACATTAAATTTGATTAAATGTAAAATTTGAATTTTATCCATGTGGTTAATTTATAAATTTTAAAAGATGACTTTTGAATTTGTTTAAACAATTAAACTCTGGGGTTTAATTATTAAATTACAAATTTAAAGGATCGATTTATAATTAAAATTAATCAAAACCTAATTAGTTAATTAGGATACAAAATTAGAAAAAAAAATATTCAAATCCCACTCAAAATCGTGGGCAGCCTATTCTAATTCAATGACATTGGCAGACAATTACATAGAAAACGTTTGGTGCAGCATATGGGAATTTATGGGTTCTTGGAGTTTTTCTCTTGTTCTTACAGCTAGCATCGATCCCGGATTAATAAAAGTTCATTCACATGAGATTGGAGAGCTTCCGCTTGTAAGTTTTATGACATCCTTCTCTTAAAGACACTTATCAGATAAATATTTATTTGATATAATATAGAGTTTTGAAAACTATCAATGCTTCTTGAAAAGATCCTATACGAATTCGAGAAACTTAATTTGATAAATTGATTGTTGTAATTAATCGGTTTTGAATTCAGTCAAAAGATCATGTTTCTTAATAAGTGAAAGTTTTATATTCGGTAGAAAAAGTTTTAAAATCATTGATTTGTGTTTTTCATATTTTTCCCAAAATACTTAATTTGATCTTGATGATTATGTTCTTGTTATTGATTTATGTTTGTTAGGGTTTTAATTAATTAATGCTTATTTGATTATAATTTAATTAATTTAATAATATATTATATAAAAATATCATAAAATAAAAAAATATATATAATGGGGAAAATTTTATAAATGTGCCGAAAGTTAAGAATAGTTTCAGCCAAAATTTTGTACCCTAACTTATTTGACCAATTAAACTTCATATTTACCTCCTATAAGTTCCAAAGTTGGTGTGTTCTCATCACTTACCTTCTACGTGTATTTTTTAATTTTCTTATCTTATTTAGCCATTATCACTCAACCCGTTTATTTTTTTGACATGCCGCTTTAAAGTTTTTTGTTTCTTTCATTTTTATCTTCGAAACGCCATCCATTGTGATATACTTTTTTGAAAAAAAAATTCAACTATTTGATATCTGGAGAGAAACTGGTAGGTAAGTGGTATGTAAATGGTAGGAAGAACAAGTTGTGTCAAATTTGTTATGAAATTATGGAACGTAACACAAATACATGTCAAAAGTTTATCTCCATAGCAATAAACAAACAATTATAATCTTAAAAGTAATGAAAATGCATTAAAAAGTGATTACAACATGTAAAATAAAATGTCTACAAAGTATTGAATCAAAATAGTAGGAATCTGGTATGTAACTGGTATTAAGAACAAAAAATGTCAAAACTAGTAAGAAACTAGTAGGTAAGTGGTAGAAAAATGGTATGAAGAACAAATTATGTCAAATTAAACTTGAAAAGTAATGAAAATGTATTAGAAAGTGATTAGACCAAGTAAAATAAATCTCTACAAAGTATTGAATCAAAATAGTAGGAATCTAGTATGTAACTGGTAGGAAACTGGTATGAAGAACAAAAAATGTCAAAACTAGTAAGAAAGTGATAGGTAAGTGGTAGGAAACTAGTATGAATAACAAGTCACGTCAAATCAATTAAAAAGTAATGAAAATGCATTAGAAAGTGATTAGAACATGTAAGATAAAGCTCTACAAAGTACTAAATTAAAGTAGTAGAAATCTGGTGTGTAGCTGGTATGAAACTGGTGTGAAGAATAAAAAATGTCAAAACTAGTAAGAAAGTGGTAGGTAAGTGGTAGGAAACTGGTATGAAGAATAAGTTGCATCAAATTAATCTTGAAAAGTAATGAAAATGCATTAGAAAGTGATGAGAACATGTAAGATAAAGCTCTATAAAGTATTAAATCAAAATAGTAGGAATTTGGTATGTAACTGGTAGGAAACTGGTATGAAGAACAAAAAATGTCAAAACTAGTAAGAAAGTAGTAGGAAACTAGTATGAAGAACAAGTTGTGTCAAAATAATCTTGAAAAGTTATGAAAATGCATTAGAAAGTGATTTATTCATGTAAGATAAACCTCTACAAAGTATTGAATCAAAACAGTAGGAATCTAGTATGTAACTGATATAAAGAACAAAAAATATCAAAACTAGTAAGAAATTGGTAGGTAAGTGGTGGGAAACTGGTATGAAGAACAAGCTGCATCAAATTAATCTTAAAAAGTAATGAAAATGCATTACAAAGTGATTAGAACATGTAAGATAAAGCTCTACAAAGTATTAAATCAATAGTAGGAAACTGGTATGAAGAAAAAAAAATGTCAAAACTAGTTAGAAAGCAGTAGGTAAGTGGTAGGAAACTGGTATGAAGAACAAGTTGCATCAAATTTATCTTGAAAAGTAATGAAAATGCATTAGAAAGTGATTAGAACATGTAAGATAAAGCTCTACAAAGTATTAAATCAAAATAGTAGGAATCTGGTATGTAACTGGTAGGAAACTGGTATGAAGAACAAGTTGTGTCAAAATAATCTTGAAAAGTTATGAAAATCATTAGAAAGTGATTTATTCATGTAAGATAAATCTCTACAAAGTATTGAATCAAAACAGTAGGAATCTGGTATATGACTGATATAAATAACAAAAAAAATATCAAAACTAGTAAGAAAGTGGTAGGTAAGTGGTAGGAAACTTGTATAAAGAATAAATTGTGTCATATTAATCTTGAAAAGTAATGAAAATGCATTAGAAAGTGATTAGAACATGTAAGATAAAACTCTAGAAAGTATTGAATCAAATAGTAGGAATTTGGTATGAAACTGGTATGAAGAATAAAAAATGTCAAAATTAGTAAGAAAGTGATAGGTAAGTGGTAGGAAACTGGTATGAAGAAAAAGTTGTGTTATTTGATGATTTTTTTATGAAGAGTAGCTGCAGTTTTGTGATTATTGTATCGAATCTATCAGCAATAACATGATTTCAACTCCATTGATCCTCATTCTTAATTAAAAAAAATGATTGAAAGCTAGAAAACTGGAATCACATAGAGAATTTAAGAATTGCAAAGAGTAAAAACTTGAAGAAACTTCAATCTATAGAAAATCGGGGAGAATCGACACAAGAAAGAGAGAATTAGGTGGTGAGAAACGTGCGATGCAAAAAGGAGGAAGCAATTGAAACTTGATAAAATAGTGTATATATAGAACGTATAGAGTAAAAACTGAAACTTAAAATTGGTTATACAATGCAAACTATTAGTTGGAAGGTATTTTTGTAAATAAGTTTCAGAAACCCTACATCTTTTAAAATTTCCCCATATATATAATGTCGACGCCTACAGCATTTATTATGGACCATTCTATGGTCCATAATAATGTTAACACTTGTGGATTGTCCTGTTGTCCACAACCTGGATCGCAAGTTATCCATTGGACAGCAAGGGATGTTGTGAACAGCCCAAGTCCAAGGTGTAGCTGACCAAGTTTGCAAGCCCATGGGTCCAGAATAATTTTTTTTATTAGTTCGTTTTGTTAAAATGATTGAACCGGATCATGTTTTAAATTTAACATGTATTTTAAATCTATCTTGTGTCAATTATTTAAGTCGAGTTGTTTATTAAGATTTACGTGTACTTTATTATAATATAGGATTAAATTGTAATGGTTCAAAAATTATCCAAAGTCTGTCTTAAGAGTTTGAAAAGACTGATCTGAATTTTATCAAATATCACTTTTGCTATTTTGTTAATTCAGTGTCATAAATTTCAATATTTTAAAATTGTGAATTTTAATTATTAGAATAAAATTTCAAATTTTAACTCGTGGAATTAATATTTAATTAAATTAAATATTTAAAATGTGAAATTAGCCCAAATAAACCACGGTACCGATTATAATTTGGATGCTAAATTTGTAATAGTGACGTCATAATTCTAGTGAGAGCAAAATTGTATATTTTGCGAAAATGCTCATTGACCATTGGGTCTAAATGTGCTTTAAGTCACAATTGTAAAAATTAAACGATTTCACCAAGTATCTCGGTTAAATATAATATATGTAATTATAATTTCCATGATCAAAGCATTATATTGGTATTATAAGTATGACGGTTACTATGTTAAAAAATTCATATTTGAGAATTTTATGAGCCCAAATGTGATTTGGCTTAAATATTCAATATTTGCTAATACCCATAAAAATTCTAAATTGTGATTTTGCACACTGAACCTCATTTTATGTATAGAAGAATATGGATACATAATATCTAAAATGATTACATAGACCCTATTCATTATACAAGCTGACAATACTTAAATAATCCATTAAATATTGAATCGCTTAAAAGTGTTTCCTAATTTCACGCATCTGCCATACATTGTAGCATAATATGCAACATGCTCAATAGGGCACATTGTGTTCTCAATGAGCCGCAGAGGGTTAGGATACTTAGCATGACTAACATGTGGAATGGTGGTTTGACTCAACAAGTTTTCTATCTAACTCAGTTAGGCCCAAGAACACAGATGAGTAAAGTACCAATACATCCGTCAACCAAGAGTCCTTTTGAGAAAAGGATTGGATAGTTTATCCTACCAAACATTCAATAATGGGTTCTATGTTCGGGCTCAGTCCACCTCATTATTGAAGGGTTGTGGATCTTAGAGAAAGCCAATGAAATCATCAACATAATTAAGCAGGATTAATTAATTTGTTTAATGGCTTTAAATACCATTATTTTCAACCTTGTACTGTTCATTCTGTGCAGAATAACAAACTAAATTTAGCAACACTAACAACTAATCATTCAAACTATGATATATCCTTGAAATGGACGGGCTATCTAGGCAATACTTCTTTGAATGAGTTCAAGATTTGTTTTAAGACATCAATCAAAGGAATTTGGTAAATAGGCCAAATGCTCACTGGAAGAGATATTATATTACCCCAAGTTGCGTGGTATGCAATTTCAAAAGGAAAAGGGAGGACGTGAAACACCTTATGTTGGCTATAATGGTTCCTGAATTATGCACGTAGTTTGAGGATATACAAGCCTATACTATGGTAAAGTCTCTTAACAAGACATTTCATGAGAAACTTTATCAAGAGAGATTCTTTATCACAAAGAAATTTTAACCCTACAAGATGGATAATATAATCTCTGTGAATACTGATGTATAGAATATGGAGAAACTCATCAAGAGTTCGATTCATATTAGTGTATTAGTATGAGAGTTAATAGTTAGAAATATCTTGGCCTTTCTACTTGAATCCTATAACTGATACATGATAAGTGTACAATTACACTTATTATCATATAAATTTTATACAATAAACACTGTAGTTTTAGTCATTTTTATACTTCATATAAAAGATTTCACGTGGTATGTAGTTGTTTTTTATGTAAATGCAGATACTAGGTAAATCTTGGGAGTAAAATGAGCTAAAGTGGAATTCTGTGAAAAAAGAGTGAAAAAGCTACAAAAAGATGTGTGGAACTTAAAGATTTGGCTTAGGATAGAAGCTGTCAAAGATCGGTGAAGTTATAAGAAGAATTCTGAGTAGAACTCAATTCACGGTCGTGACAATTATTCACGGTCGTGACTTGTTTACTTTAGAATTAGAAGATTGCCAATCAAAGATTCACGATCGTGACATGTGTATTGCCATCATGACATGGATGGTTTTCTGGTATTATCTTTTTAACTAACAACCGCTAGATAAGCATAATCAACCGCCATCAACTACCAATGAAAATACGCCTATCAAGAGTCAACCAATCATGAATAGGTGCTGATCCATTGTGGATTATATCAAAGCTTCTCAACCAATCACAATGAAGAGACGCAATCTTTCACCAATGGATATAACCCTTCGTTTGGATAGACGCAACCCTTCAAACTCTACAAATAGGGTTCTAATCCTCTTCAATTTCGTGCATTCAAGAAGTGCAGTGAGATAGAGGGAAAATATTAGAGTGCAAGAGAGAGATATAGTGTGTGTATAGATAGAGAATTCCTTACGTTCATAAGCGTTAGCGAGAAAATGTTTAAGTGATTCAAATCCTTATTTCGATCACTAGATTTCTCTATATTCTCGAGCGATTGTTGTATAAGTGTACTTGCAAATCACTTATCAATAAAAGTTTTCATTCTTCAATATTCGTTTGTTCGA
>CATIWQ010081542.1:0-10224 GCA_949673415.1 Euphorbia schlechtendalii | reverse complement strand
TGTCTAAGTACATGTATTTATCTCTCACTTCCTCTCAAGAGTCAAATCATTTGAAAATTATTGTGGGAAATCCATTTATACCCAAATTAATTTCATGAAATGACGTGTCACATGTGCTAAAAATATTATGCATATGTTTATGAGAATGTGTGATATCATTGATAGAATATCAAGCAAATAAGCAAATTTCAATTTACAAATACAAAAGCCTTGTAGGCAAAGTAGCTGAAAGCTAAATTATTACATAATCATTCATCATGAGTTAATGTCCCCCAGACGTGTCCAATGAGTGCGCGGGTTGCCAGATCCTATAATTTCTCAAATTGTGGCATTGCGAAGTTTGGGAGCAAGATGCCTTCATCCTCGATTGTCGATTGTGGAGGGTATGTGTTCATGAGATGACCACCGTGAGTGGCCAATAATTGTTGCCACAATTCTGATTATCGGAGGATGGCGTTCTCTGTGTTCGGATAGAGACCATGTCGCCCTGGGGAAATACAGCACAATTGGGGTAGTTGAGGTGCCTGGAATTAGGAGGCAACTAACATACTCTTGTTAAGAACGGAGTGTTGGGTCATTCCTTGGTAGAAAGGCCCCGATGCGGATATCGGTTAGATAGGCTACCCCCGGAAGTGTTGGGAAGGATTGGAGAAGTTATATCCTGGTTGTCCAATCGGAGCCTGGTTTTGCTAACTTTGTCTTGCCCCTCGAACTGATAAAAGATAGTTGGGAGCACCATGTGTGAGGTGGGAGGTTCCCCTATTTTAGGCCATCTCGTTAGACCACCATTGTCAAGGGTGACCTGTGCAATCTGAGCCTTTTAACATGTTGGTGAATGAGTGATGCTAGCTGTTCGTTGTTGGCAAAGGCGTTCAAGACAGCTATAACTTCGGCGTTTACCGATAATTGTTGAGAGTTTTGTCCCATGAGGATAGGGTGATCTCCTTCCGCACCTTCTTATCATGGATTGGCCCTGATCGACGTACTTCGAATCGAATCTGAATCAGAACCCGAGTCCTCCCTTGAGTTAGTGTACGGAAACCCTTCTAGATTGGTCACGATCAGAGAAACACTAACCCGGTGGTGAGCAAGCCTCTTCCCAGCCAAGATACACAAGTGGAGAGTTAGATGTGTATGTAAGATTTGTAACATGACTCGTGATGTGAGAAATGCATGATATGTTTAATGTTATGGTTGCAATCACAAAGG
The DNA here is from genome assembly GCA_949673415.1 of Euphorbia schlechtendalii. Lineage (NCBI taxonomy): Eukaryota > Viridiplantae > Streptophyta > Magnoliopsida > Malpighiales > Euphorbiaceae > Euphorbia > Euphorbia schlechtendalii. The sequence continues at coordinate 9,015 of CATIWQ010081542.1, read as the reverse complement.
TTAGCAGGCCATGATGCAATAAACTCATGTTTGTCAATCCATTTGAAACAAACAGGGTTAGTCATTAGTAATGAAGACGTAACTCAAATGATGATAATACCTGACCTGTGTGGTGAGGGCTTGAGGTTAAGATGACATATGTGTGATGTCGAAAGTTGTGTTTATCAATCCATTTGGAACAAACAGATTGATTGCCGTATTACCCGCGTGGTAATAGGCTAGAGATGTGACTCGTGTTTTGCCAATCCATTTGAAACAAAGTAACGAGGTTTGTCTATTACCCGTGTGGTAATAGGCTTGCGAAAATCATTTTAAGGAGATTGCCTCCTGGAGATGCAAGTATGTGTTTGCCAATCCTTTTGAAACAAATCGACTGAAAAAAAAGACAAATGGTCGCATATCATCCATGCGATAATACACTTTTGAATTTTGAGATTCCGAATTCGGGTAAAACAGTGGGTTATACCCTATGGAGTACTAAGCAAAAGAATTCCAGATTAGCAAGAAAAGGTGGTGAGTTTACCAATCCTTTTGAAACAAATAAACTGAAAAAGAATGACAAAGGGTCGTGTATCATCCATGTGACAACGCACTCTGGAATTTTGAGAATTCAAGTTTCGGTAAGATAATGCGTCATACCTTGTGAGGTACTGAGTAATCAAATGCCGTTTTGGCAAGGAAATGGTAAGTTTGCCAATCTATTTGAAATAAATGAATAAAAAAGTAGCGTATTATCCAAGTGACAATACACTTTTGAAATAAATGAACTGAAAAAATGACAAAGTGTTGCGTATGTGACAACACACTTTGGAATTTTGAGAATTCAAGTTTTGGGTAAGATAATGCATCATACTTCGTAAGGTACTGTGTAATCAAATGCCGTTTTGGCAAGGAAATGGTAAGTTTGCCAATCTATTTGAAATAAACGAACAAAAAGGTAGCATATTATCCAAGTGACAGTACACTTTTGACTTTGAGGACTATGGATCGACCATGTGTTATACCCTACATTTTTGAGAGTGAGGTGTTCCAAAGGACTCGTGTGTGAAAATACAAACGTGGGTGACCCTAATCTTAGGTGACGCTGTCTCATCGCGTCTCTAATTCTAGGTTCGAGTTCGGGTAGAACAATGTGTTATACGCTAGGCTTAAAAATTCATGATTCTAAGCGGACAGAGATTTGAGTGCTTAATAAGCACTATTTTGAAATGGGTAGGTATTTTCCCCGTTTGGGCTTTTGGTATGTATGATTGCCCCGGAAGGGCTATGAGTTGGATGTCAAGTGGACATTTAAAAAAAATGATGTGTAAGGTGATACAATCTATAGTGTGGCTAAGTGTGTGATATTGGTTTGATATCATGACATGTACACTTATAACTCCCGCGTGTAGGATTTTTTGGTTATTCCCTATCCTAGGTTTGGTTCATCTTAGTACCATGAAGATACTAAGGAGCGTACCTGCAGGAAAATATAATGCATGATCACGTGTTTGGGTAACACCCTGGGGAAAGTGTCTATGGTTTCCTTATATGAGCTTGGTCATGGTTGTTGATGTAGAAGGTTCTTGTTGCACTGAGATACACTCCAAGCCTCTAATGAGGAAGGTACATGCGATATGGCAACAAGTGATCCACCCGCTAAGTATCTTTGGTCGCCATGGGGTCACGAGGTATACTTTCGCAAGCTTCATGGTCAAAATTGGGCAACCTAATCTTAAAGGCTAAGCCATCTATTGCAATGCGAAATTATGAATATGTCATAATTAAGAGAAGACGGAATAATGTGATCAATAATTTTCGGCACTTATCCAAAATCTAAAACTTTTGAAAAACAAGTTTTTAGAAAAAATCCCCAGCGGAGTCGCCACTGTGAGCGGACGACACGGAGCGGTGGGTCGAGGGCCCGCGGAATGAGAGGCGCGGTCCATCGGGGTGTTTGGAAAATGGTTTGCATCGGGTCAGGGACCCGAGGAAAGGTTTGAAGAGAGGGTGAAAACGTTATTTAGATCGGTTTGAACCCGAATCCACCATCTCTTGGTATGGAGTCGCCACCTGGATTAGCCTTTCTAGGAACTAGAGTCCTGTGAGGCTTAACGTCCAGGGGACAACCTAACAAGACACAGAGATTCGGGTTCAGGATAAGTTGCTTATTTCTTATTGGATCACATTATATTACATCTACAGAAAACCGTGTTCTCTTAGTTATGCATATTCGCACTTACGTCGTTTTGGATTTGAAATGCATGATTTAATGCACATACAGAAAGCAATAAATCCGTACATCAAGCGTTAAGTAAAGGTGGAAAAGTAAATGCGAAAAAAAGTAAAGATTAAAGGTTACATAACCTCGGGGGATACAACCGCCCGCCTAATCTATGAATTACAATTTATGTACAAATATAGACAATACCCGAAGGAAATTAAATATTACGATCTACATCTAACCTGCATCCACAAAGGTTAGCACGAGGTATATCACATATGTTCGATTTTGATTTTAGCGAGGCCTGCGTGGCCTAATTAAAACATCAATGTTTCGAAATTGTTATTTGGAATAAAAATGGTTCATTTTTATTTACACGTATGTTGGTCGATTTTATTAGTGAAAATGACTGCATGGCAAAATGGTTATGAAGGTTATCCAGGAATACATTTCATTCCCTTCGTAGAGGTTACCTAAAACAACATTTAGAAATTTATACCTAGGCCAAACATGCATATCATAGTCATCATTCGGGTTAACAACGGTGATGACGTCATTCATATCGTTATCAACTTCCCTATGACGGGCGATATCGATATAAATGGCCCGAAGCACTTCTGTTGCTACTCCAAAATTTAAATGACAAATTAACACGTTAATAAACCACATATAAATCCAAAATAATTACAAATCAGAGGTTTGTTACCCCCAATGATGTATTTCTAGACTCAGGGTGGTCTCAGCGTGTCATTCTGACCTTAAACGGTTTTAATTGGAACGAAGCGAAGCAAATCTGCTTTCTGCCAGCACTAATATCGTTAACGGCATCAAGCTAATGTCTTTAACAACATCCTTGATGTCGTTAACGATATCGACTCTCTCCACCTGTAGAAGCATGCAAAAACAGCAGAAATGGCACAAAAAACCTATTCCAAACTTCAAATGATCATAACTTTTGTTATACTTAATGGATTTTGATGATCTTTATCATTCTGGAAATCTCAGGATGTGCAAAATATGTTAATACAAAGAAAATTTCAAAACAGATTTGAAATCGTACTGAAAATCATGGATAATAGAATGGTGCGTAGAAAATGATAATAACCGAAAATCAAATGAAACTTCAAAACGAAAAGAATGTAAATGCAAGCATGACTCTAGGAACTCAGAGGCTTACCTAGTAGCTATGAATCCACTTTGTTTGGTCCACGAAAACACCCGGAAAAGTCCTCCTTATTTCTTTGGTTCGGTTTTGCCTGTTTTCGGTGGAAACAGAGAGTTAGAAGTCTCCGTTGATGGGAAGGCTGAAACTTCCGGGATTTTGTTTGAAATGAGAAAGGGAAGAACAAGTGTTACTTCCTCCCTTGAGTTTAGACCTTAGAAGTTCTCTAAGATCTATGAGTTTTTAGTTTGTTTGTGGTGGGATTTTGTGGTTGTTTTTGGTTTTGATTTGTGATAACTTTTGCTGGGATTTTTGGAGGGATTTTGCCGAGTTTTTCTCTCTGGAATCCATTCTCTCCTCCTTGAATTTCATTCCCCCCTTGCTGCCCCCTTTCTTCTTTGTTGAATTCTCCCCTTGTGGGGCTCCCTTCAATCCAAAAGTCTCACTTTTTGGTGTAGTGGTTCACCCACTCATTTTGTCTTTCTTTCCTTTATTCTCCACCCATTTATGAGTTGGTATAATGATGGTAGGGTATTAGGTGGAAAAAGTCCAGAATTATGGGGTGGAAATGGGTGTTTTTTTTACTAAAAGATGAAGAAATTGGCTTTTGGTCTGTCTGCCAACTCAATATCATTAACGATAAGGATCGATATCGTTAACGATAAGAGTTGATATCGTTAACGATATCCATCAATATCATTAACGATATCGAATGGTCCAGCGGGCTTTTCTTGGTTTGGGCTTATAAATAGGTAATGAGGCCTAAAGAAACAAGGTGGATGATTTCTGGATGATTTCGGGACCCTGCAAAATGTGAGATGCTAACAAGGGAAATTTATAGCTTCATCATCGAACTCGCAAGTCAGGTATTAAAATCCCATGGTCACAGAAAGCATTGACTATGATGAGACCATTTCACTGGTGGCCATGCTGAAGTCTATCAGGATACTCCTTGCCATAGCCACTCATTATGATTATGAGATTTGGCATGTAGATGTGAAAAACAATTTCCTTAATGGGGATCTGGACATGGATGTGTTTATGGCACAACCCGAGGATTTTACATTCAAGGATGGATCTAAGGTATATAAGTTGTAGAAGTCCATTTATAGACTTAAGCAAGCATCAAGGAGTTGGAATATTAGGTTTGACGAGACAATCCGAGAAATTAGTTTTATGTCAAACACTAATGAGCCTTATGTATATAAGAAGGTTAGTGGGAGTGTGGTCGTGTTCCTAGTATTATATGTCGATTACATATTACTAATAAGAAATGATATTCCTATTCTTCAAATAGTTAAGTCATGGTTGTCCGAAAAGTTCTCCATGAAAGACCTTGGAGAAGAAACATTTTTACTTGGTATAAAAATCTAACGAGATAGATCCAAAAGGTTGCTAGGCCTTTCTCAAAGTACATACATAGACAAGGTTTTGGCTAGATTTAATCTTGAGCAGTCAAGAAAGGGTTATCTTTTAATGTATCATGGGATTAACCTTTCTAAATCTAAGTGTCCAAGAATACAAGAGGAGAGACTACGCATGAATGGAATACCCTATGCCTTAGTGATAGGTTCCATCATGTATGCTATGGTATGCACTCGGCCTGACGTCTCACATGCGTTGAGAATCACAAGCAAATTTCAATCTAACCTAGGTGAGAAGCACTGGATGGCTGTTCAAACTATCCTCAAGTACTTATGTAGGACTAAGGATATGTTTTTGTTATATGGAGAAGTTGATCTCTCTTTGGAGGGATACACTGACGTGAGTTTTCAGTTTGACAGGGATGATTATAAGTCCCAGTCAAATTATGTGTTTATGTTAAAAGGAGGGGTAGTTGTTTGGAAGAGTTTCAAATAGGATACAACTGTAGATTCAGCCATAGAATCTGAGTATACAGTTGCTTCAGAAGTGACTAAGTAAGCTGTCTAGCTTAAGAGATTTATTGGTGATCTCATTGTGGTGTCCAACATTATAAACCCGATAGTGGTTTATTATGATAACAATGGGTTTATTACTTAGGAACTGGAACCACAGTTTCTTAAGAGAAATGGACATGTACTCAGAAAGTACCATCTTGTTTAGGAGATAGTAGTTAGGAAATATATAAGCTAAGAATACATCCCAACGGATCAGAATCTAGCGAATGGGCTAACTAAGCCATTGACTCAAGTTAAACATAACGAACATGTTAACGAGTATGGCATGAAGCACATGGGTAATTGGCTCTAGTGCAAGTGGGAGATTGTTAGACATGATATATGCCCTAGAGGTAATAAGAGTGATATGTCTTAATTAGTTATAATGTACAAACGGTTTCAGATTATTGTTAATAATAATTAAGGCATCTTTATTGCTTATCATTGTTTTGTTATTCATGTATCTCACTTGTATCATATATGTATAGTATTATATATATGCACATTGATAAGACAAAGTCCATGACTACTTCATAGCATAAAAGTGCGAGGACATAGTGGGAGCTATGTGGTGTAAGAACTACACATATGTGTTACTATGAATAGTCTAAATATCCCTAGTCATAGTTTCATTGAGACTGGACATCAATGGAGCGGACAGATAAGAATGTGTAGGGTTACTCCTTCGATTAGATCCAAGTAGCTGATATCACAAGCTGAAGATGATACATTGAGTTAGCACATGGATGTATTTGGATAATACATTAGAGACCGCTTTAAGACAGACACTTAGAAATAACTATATCCATGTTTTGGTGTCATGTCTTATTGCACTAGCAGTAGTAGTATCCTCAGACATGAGATACCGGTTACCTTACATAGGATTTGCTATACTTTGGGTCATACTTGTTCATACCCTGGTGATCAGGATGACATGAGTGATTACGGGTATAGTGATGATCATATGTTGGTAAGCCGTGTAATCAAGATGGGATCAATGGCTCCTGATATAGTGATATAATGGGAGATGTAACTTAGGGCCCCTTATTGAAGTGACACACTTATAAACCTTTGATCAAAGTATAAGATTAATAGATTAGGTTTCTAGTCAATCTTGATACTTAATGGCTGAGTGGTGTTCTTCGTGAACAAGTCTAATTCTAGGATAGCTACAGCTATTACATGAGTTACACTTAATCTAGGCTCAATAAATTGGATGGTACTTAACCTGATGGAAGGAGTGTATTATATTGGTTACTACTGCTGAACTGGATCATGTCACATGCACGTGACATTCTAAGTATTGGGGGATCGTACACCTTTGTTAGAAAGCCCATTTGATCATCTAGAGCTATCGGGTTCCATATCGGTTTGGAACACTCAACCTAAAGGTTCCCGGATGGGAAGCCCAAGTTTAGGTTAACCTCTAGTGGGTCAATACTTTGGGATCCTATGAGGTCAAACACTTTGGGTCTTTATCGGACTAAGTAAAGAACCTATGGTCCAGTCTATGCCGAAAATACAAGTTGTCAAATTCGTTAGAAGAATTATTAATTGGTTAGACTGAATTAATAATTAAAGAGAATAAAGAGGAAATAGGGAATAGGGAATAACTACATAGAGCGAGTAAGAAAAATTTCCCCTTGCAAGTGGGCCCCAAACAAACACGGGTTTTTCAAAGTGGGGCCTGCCCGACTCCCTTGCGAGCTACAAAGCTCACGGGCCCCTAGTGCACGAGGCTTGCCCAGCCGTGTTAGCAGGCTGCAAGCCTACAAGCGATGCCTGTGGTAGCGCTTGCACAGGTTGCAAGACAAGGGAAGCTCGCAAGGGATTGCCTATGGGATGGGAATATTCCCATCCCATCTAGTTATTGAGGGGGAGTTTTATACTCCCCCTTTTCCCTATTTATAGGCCTCCAACTCCTCTTTTTAATCACACAAACCAGAAAATACTTCAGCTCAGCTTTTCTCTCTGATTTTGACATTCTCTTCTTCTTTTGCTGTGCGAGATCCTTCAAGAGTTTCTCCAAATAATCGAAGAATTTTTTTGAAGGCTCTTTCTAAAGTGAGCCTTCTTATTTTATTTTTGGGTTTGTCTTCGAGCAGTCTAGCAGCTGCTTTTACTAACGGGTTCTTCCTCAACAATGTTTTGGTTGGTGAAGATCCATGTGGTTCAATCATAGAGTCTCTCCTATTTTGGAAGCTTGTACTAATGAAGTGCTGCCGAATTATTGAAAGGGAACACTACTACCAAAAGAGAGAAAGCACGCATCAATTGGTAATGCTCTATCTTAGCTACTAGGTTTCTTTAATAAGCTTTATAAACCTAAAAGCATATATAGAACGTTATAACTTAGATTATATCAATCATGGTATGATTAGGAGATCCTTTAGGTTAATTTTATGTTTCGAAATTCGGCTTTGCTATCTTGCATGTTCAATAACTGTTTTGATTAACCAACATAGATGACAATGCCACAAGTATGAAGATTTCTCATTATCTAACTTTGATTTCTTAGCAATATTCATATTAAGAATTTCAGTTTTAGTATCTAGAACATAAACACCATTTAAACACATTCCAAGAGCATAAAGAGTATTATCAAGCTGAATTTGGCAATTATTAATAAAAAAAATTTTCAAATCCCTCTATTACTAAACACGCAACAAAATAATTTTCTTAGTAATGGAAGGAATGTAATAGCAATTGTTTAAAACTAAAAGAAGGCTATTAGGAAAACGAAGGCTATATGTCCCTTCAGCTGTTACAGCAATGCATGCTCCATTTGCAACTATTAGGTCCACATCTCTCTTTGCAAGTCTCATACTTTTCTACAACCCATGCACAGAAGTCATATATGAGTACCACAACCAGTATACAACACCCATGTAGACTCATAAGGAATTGTAGAGAAATTGTCTAGTATGATCATACCTTTAGAAGTTCGAGCAACAACTCTCACCATTATCCAATAACCTTGTTCAAAGAGAAACATTTTCCTTTTGAGCTCCAATCGCTTCATGAGATTTCTCTTAACTTTTAAACCTTTACATTTCTTCAACTTATAGTCCTCATCATTCACTTATTCCTTGAGTTTATTTTTGAACTTAATCTCAAATATCTTGAGTAAGTCCATGAGCTGGGTAAAAGTACAGTTAGGAGAATACTCCTTAAGCATTTCCTTGAAAGAATCATGTTTATTGGGTAATCCCCTCAATACCATTTTTCTTAAAGATTTCTCACAATGCCAGATGTTCGCCACTTTTCCATTGATAAGTTTAATAACTAATGGTTCCAAGTACTTATTCGTGAGACTTGGTTACACACATTTCGTAAGGCTTATCCTCAAATAATGGTACCAAAAACTTGTTCACGAAAAATTTAGGTGTTGTCAATACCTCTTATCAAATAGAAAAATGATGATAACTGCAAGTATAAAGTTGTGATGTAGTTTTAAAAGATATCGAACCCACAGTGAAGGAACCAAGTGTAAGGAAAAATAAGGAAAGACAAAGTAAAAGAGAATAAAAATATATTTGAAATTTTTGGATAGGAAGATTAGAATGAAAAGTTGAGTAAATATAGACGTGGAAGATTAGAGAATCTAAATATATAGAATCTTCACTACGAACAAGTATAGCAGAGAAAACATGCAAGTTCAACAAAGATGTTACGACTCACTAAACTAATCTAACAGACTCGGTTCAAAACACTCAGATGTTCAATGATTC
>CATIWQ010081517.1:0-19630 GCA_949673415.1 Euphorbia schlechtendalii | reverse complement strand
AAACTGCTGCTAAGTTTCAAAATGCCTACGGTTTTTACAATTTCCCATAGAAAAATGTGGTTTCATTTTCTTCTTAAAAATCTGAAGTGCGCAGTACTATATATTGTCGTTCTTCTCTTTTGCTCTGCGCAGATAAAGCTTCTTAAAACCCTAATTATACTAAAGAAGTTTGGACTCTATTTTACTATTCAATCTCCATTGTTATATGCCTCATCTTCTCTTCACATCTCTCGGATTCTAATTCCGGATCTTCCCGTTTCTCTATGGCGGACTCCCTTATTTCTATCGCCGCCTCTGTCACTACTCCGTCCACCAAGAAACAGCTCCAGATATTTCGTGATGAAATCCCTTCAATTCTCAACAATTCAGGTAAGTTAGTCTTTTTCTTATGCTTTTGACTGCTTCGGTTTCACTTCCTTATCACTTGCAATCTGTTCCCTTGATCCTGTGTTGGACGCGGGCATTAGTTAGTCTGCTATGTTTTTATGCTTGCAATCACGGTTTAGTTACTAGAAATGCAGTGCGTTAATGAGATATGAAGACTCTATATAAATTAGTTTGAAATGGAAATTTGGAAATGGAGTAGCATCACTTTTTTTCGTGATATGATTTGCTTTATGTATTTCTACTTGTTTCATATCAGTATATGTTCATGGTCCTGTAAAAATGCTCGGTAGAAGCGATTGTTTCTGGAAAGCATGTGAATGCTATTTTTTTCACGTTGAGAGTTACTCTTGACCTGACTGAATCCTAGATACGCTTGTTGCTTACGAAATTTGGATTTGTTTTGAATTTTCCAGTTGAACAGCTTTTGCAGATATATTTATTTGTGTTTGACTGATTTCTGCTTGGCAAAATTTTCAGGAAACTTTGTAACAAAATCAACAAAACCAGTCAATTAGTGGAATAACTTATTAACTTTACCAAACCTAAAATATTTGTTATTTGACCACAAAATATAACATCATTACCTTAGAATTGGTAGCCAGTAGTATGAACTTTTATTAGTCAGTTGTCAATTTATTGATTTACTGCCTTAACATGTGTCAGTATGAACTCATTTTTGTAACCAAAATTGAAACATTTCAATGTCACATGATTTTCATGAAAGGAACACTTAACCAAGTTAACAAAGAAAAAAAAAAAAAGAAGAAAAGTGTAGAAAGAGATTGAAGAGAACAAAAACATAAAAAACCTATTGTTAAGGCGTTGTATCTCAAGGTGCACAGAGGCACAATATCTCTAGGCGCACGTAAGCACGATATCTCTAGGTGCATGTGAGCGCGATATCTCAAGGCGCATATAGGCACAATATCTCAAGGTGCACATAGGCACAATATCTCAAGGCACACAGCACACTAAATCTTATTACCCATAATCACACCCTCATATGCAAAATCAAGTTCAACCAAATTACGAGTGTTACCAAACAATACTTGTAATTTAAATTGTAGACTCCATAGGTAAATTGAAACTTGAACTTGAGTTTAATTGCTAATCACGATAATCGCATGTTTCGTATCCAACATTTTTTTCCATACACATCCTCCTTAAATCCATCATCTTCCTCATCATTTAGAGATATTATGGGAACTATTTTTTTAACGCTATATGGTTCTTTTTTTCTCTTTCCTCACTTAGCACTTGAAGTACTGATGAAGTCATGATTTTGAATGGACTAGTTTCATTCATTTGGTGAAGAAAAGTCTTGATTGATGAAATAGTATCAAATGAAATAGTTAATGGCTTACTTGTCATTAAGTATATAGCTTGGAGCCTAAGGTGCGCTCGATGTGCGCCTTGACAAATATGCATGTGATGTAATCCTAAAAACCCATAAAAAAGCTTCTTACTCTTAGGTTTGCCAAGACATTCCTTTTGCAAAATGTCAGAGTCGCGCCTTAAAAGGCGCTCACCTGATGAACTCTGCCTTGCCTGACCATTTGCAATATTCCAGTCTTTGTGACCGAGGCATAGCATGCCCATAATAACTTTGCCAAGTGCACGCCTGAGGCATGCAAACCTCGCTTGGAGCATGGGAAGGCATTGGACCTTGAGCTTTGAGTGAGTTAAGCTTTTAACAGCTATGGATTTTAATATGAACTATGAAGTTGAGAAACCATGTTAATTTTAGTTATTAACTTATTGTCTTTACTTGTTTGCTTCACCTGGTCCAAAGAGTACAACTTTAAAAAATTTGCATTTTACATTTTGTAGTTCTCGAATCAATTAAGTTGGCCATTATGATTGTTGAGTTTTTGTGTGTTATTTTTTTAGTGGATTCTGATATCAGGTTCCATGTATCGCCAGTCATATCTAAATACACATGGTCAGAGGAATTGAATAAAGCAATCTATGTGTTAGACTACTAGTCATAATTGTTCAATTTATTTGTTAATTAATAAACTTAAACTAAGTAGCTTAGCCTAAGCCTCCCTCCGTCATCATTTACATATGTGACAAGCTTTTTAATCACAATGCTGACAAGTTTCTTATATATTTGTTCTCTTATATGAATCAAATTTAGAATTTCACTAACTTAAATGTTTTAGTTTTTGGGGTTCCACTTTGTTAATTGTGGTATTTTATATTTAGTGGTGCAGTTTTCATTCTACCCTTTCCTTAGTATGTCTGTAATACGTTTAGATAGTTATGTGAAGTAAACTGCAAATTTTTTTCTTGTTTACTAATATATGCACATTTGGTTTGCAGAGATGTCTCCTGAATTTGCTTCATCATTAGTAGATATAGTTTTTAAAACTGTAGCTATATATGATGACCTACGAACAAGGAAAGCTGTTGATGACATGATTTCAAAAGCCTTAGGTGAAAGCACGTTCATGAAAAGTTTTGCAGCAGCCCTTGTTCAGGCCATGGAAAAGCAGTCAAAATTCGCTTCTCATGTTGGGTGCTATAGGCTTCTCAAGTGGTCATGTCTTCTGTTAAGCGAGAGTAATTTTGCTGCTGTTTCTAAGAATGCAGTATGCCGACTCGCTGCAGCACAAACATCCATCCTTCATATTGTTGTTCGAAGATCTTCCCGTGAGCAAAGAGCTTGCAAGAAATTATTTTTTCATTTATTTTCACAGGTCTGGCCCCACTTAAATGTGTTTATTTCAAGAGAGGTTACCCTCCCTACTAATAATGTAGTTTAATAGATAACCTGTGCTGTTTTATTGTTTTTAATAGTCACCAGGCATACACAAGATCCTCATTCAGGAATTAAAGGATGCACGAATCCCCTACAAAGATTGTCCTGAACTTATGTGGCTATTGCTGGAATATTCAGTTGCATCACTTTCTTTTGAAGAATTCAAGGTATGTTATTTTCACAATTTTGAGTAGGGTGGCAGATATCCCTTTATGTGATATTGAAGTACTGGAGTAATGAACTACTTCTTATTCCTATAAGCTGATGATTTGGAATCTTTTTCTTTTTTTGTCAGCCAATGTTTCTTGAAATATACGTTAAGGCAGTTTTAAATGCCAAAGAGAAGCCAGTGACAGCGCTTAGTGAATCTTTCCATCCACTTTTTATGCATCTGTCGCACGAAGATTTTCAAAATATAGTGATTCCTTCTTCAGTAAAAATGTTGAAGCGCAACCCTGAGATTGTGTTGGAATCAGTGGGAATTCTTTTGAAATTAGTCAAACTTGATTTGAGCAAGTATGCAAACGAACTTCTTTCTGTAGTATTGTCACAGGCTCGACATGCAGATGAAAATAGAAGACTTGGAGCATTAGATGTTGTCCGGAATTTGAGCCAGAAGTCAAGTAATCCTGATGCTTTAGAAGCAATGTTCAATGTCATCAACGCTGTGATTGGAGGTATGTACAGTGTCATTTACTGGTTTATAACATCATAAATTATTTTTCACAGCCCTTGTCATGATGTTAATCGTGGACCAAGCTTCTTCTAACTCAAGTTTTTTGTTATAAGGCTCGGAAGGAAGACTTCAGTTTCCGTACCAGAGAATTGGCATGTTCAATGCTCTCCTGGAGTTGTCATTTGCTCCTGAAGGAAAATATCTATGTCGCCTCTCACGTTCAATATGCAGGTTCCTTTTATCATGCTACAAAGACGAGGGTAATGTTTTAGATGACCTCTTTCTATCTTTATGGATATTATCTATTTTTTGGTAAAGTATTTATCGAATCTCCTCCCCTACAATTTGCGTGTGTTGTTTCTCATAAGTGCCTATTTCAGGAAATGAGGAGGTCAAACTTGCAATTTTGTCCACTATTGCTTCTTGGGCTGCACGATCTTCTGATGCTATTCAGCCAGATTTGGTTTCTTTTTTTGCTTCTGGTCTCAAGGAGAAGGAACTGTTAAGACGAGGACATCTTCGTTGTCTACATTGCATATGCAAAAATGCTGATGCTGTTTTACATGTAAACTGTAATTTTGTGATAATTATATTTCTGAAAGCTTTTGCAATTGGTACTGGCCTGTGCTGGAATTATATTGCTTTACTGACCTAGTTGGTTGTGAACTACAGATATCTCCTTTGCTTGGGCCTCTCATTCAACTTGTTAAAACTGGTTTCACCAAAGCAGTTCAACGACTGGATGGCATCTATGCTTTGCTTATAGCTGGCAAGATTGCTTCTGCTGACATTAAAGCAGGTTTCTGTAACTTCTTTTGAAATATTGTAGTTTTTTTAGCTCTATTACTTCTGATTGGAAGGATGAAATTTTGACTGAAAAAATATGCTTTCTTTTCTATGATGACACCTTTTTGTCTTTCTGATCTCTATCTGTATATAATTCAGCTGATATATTTTTTCATTTTTATTTTCTTAAAGAGGAGACTTTGACAAAGGAAAAGATCTGGACTTTAGTATCTCAAAACGAACCTTCGCTTGTGCAAATTTCAATGGTAGCTACTTAGTCACTACTTGGTCTTTAGGGAACATCTCACTTAGCCATGTATATTTTAATTTAACTTATGTGTTTCATAGGTTGCAAAATTGCCCACTGAAGATTGCATGGCATGTGTTGAACTTCTTGAGGTGTTGCTGGTAGAACATTCACGCAGGTCTTGTCATTTGCCCTGCATCATTTTCATTTCATAAAATTGCAATCTGCTGTTTCTTACAGGAGACTTTGTGCCTCTTGTTTCTTTGCAGAGTGTTGGAAGCTTTTTCAGTAAAATATCTGTTTCAGGTACTGCTTGAAAGCTTGGTGTGGGTTTCTTTTAGAGTATATGATAGCTGATTTTCTTTCGGCTGCAGTTAATCGTCTTCTTACTTTGCCATCCAACTTGGGACATCCGGAAAAGGTCACATCACGCTATTAGAAGGATAATTATATCTGTCCCGCAATTGTCTGAAACTCTTTTAACTGAGTTTATATATTTCCTCTCCATAGTAGGAGAGAGAATTTTCATTTCAAAGACAAGGTAAACTATTCTGGTTATATTCTCTATTTATCGTATTGTGAATGGTTTTGAGATATTTTTAATTTACTTATGATTATAGTTCCATGGACTCGGTTTTTGCACATGCAAGGAGAACATTTAATTTTCCTCCCCCTTGGATTCCTTTATTTTTGGCTGTTAGACTTATCTGAATTATAATGTTTTTTTTCGATGATTTTATTTGTTTGTTTCTCTCCTTTTGGGTGGGTATTAAAATTTATGGCTTTGTAGTGACACAGATAATTCAGTGGACAATCAAGTTCCCTACCTTCCATCAGTTGAGGTGTTGGTGAAAGCTTTGAATGTGATATCATCTGCAACTCTTGCTGCATCTCCAAGTTTATCCACACAAATTTTATTCTGCTCGCATCACCCTTGCCTAGTAGGAACTGGCAAAAAAGATGCAGTTTGGAAGGTGGTTTTGCCCTACATGTCTCTCACTTCTTTTGCCATTGGCTGCTATCTCTTTATTTCCCCACATTCGTATGCTCATCAATTATTTTTAAAATCGAATTGGATATTGGAAACTGAGATATTGTTTCTAAGAGCAATAATAAATAGTGAAGGCTATATCTGCTGTAAAGGTTATCATGTAAAGGAGTAATTTAAACTTGTGGGAGTCGGGTAGTTATATTCATTCTCATGCTTAGGCATGTGAATTTGGATTCATTTACTTGACAATTCCCTACTTAGTTATTTTTCCCTCAGCGTTTAATATGAAAAATTGTTGAGGTGTACTGTCTTTTTGGTTCAAGATTGGCTAGAGGAGTGGATTGTAGACTAGTTGGTATATCTTGTTTCAAATGTAAATTTGTACTGACTACTGCTTTGTTATTTTTGAATTTAGACGTTTCAAATTTATATTACTCCTTTACATGAAAACCTTTAACACAAAAGTATCATACTACAGTAATGTAATTCTTAGCTTTATTATATGAGAAAGAAGTCGTATGAAACTTTTGTGTCAATTGGGATCATTGCTGTTGCAGGTTACTGAAAAATAATATCTGTGACTATAGTTAAGTTTGTTGATGAAAAATAATAGCTGTTAATCAAAATATCAGGTTATTATTGTTTTGCGTTTAACTAAAATGAGGGTTTGTTTTTTAAATAGTACTTTTCAATTGCAGAGGGTCCGCAAATGTTTGCAAAAGCTTGGACTGGATATCATCAGCATTGTTTCTTCAGATATTGATAATTTATGCAAGGTAAATTTATTTTTCTGTATTCATTTTTTTGATATATCTAGCTTCTTTTGGTAATGTAGATTTAAATTTCAAACACTACTTGCTCTCAAGTCTGTAATACTACATGGAAGGACTTTATGACTAAGCAAAATTTAGCTATGTGCTTTAGAATTCAGTAAGGTTTTAATTGGAACTTCTAGCATATGTTAGAGGCATGGTTTTGTTGGTTTAGAATTCTTATAGTAGTCTTCCTCTGTTTCTTTTCTTGCTCTCTTATTCTCTCTTTTTCTTAATAATGTTACAATTTTTTTAATGGTCTGATTGTTTTTAATTTTCTGATAACGATTTCAATATATAAAGTTCATTATTTATTTTAAAGCTTAAGTTTTGTATTTTATCAAATGGCCTCTGCTTAGCCCCCTTGAGAAAATTGGTCTGCCTCCGACCATATTAACTGAACTATATTATATATGTTTTAATGGGTTCTTGACATTGATGTTGTCACACCCTGTTGGTTCATAGCTGAATGATCAAATTAATTAGAAATTGGGTTTAGCAATCTTTATATTAAAATAAGTATAACCATAATTTTTTATTGTTCTAAATATGTGTGAGCATTTATGTATTTGGTTTGACTGAGGCTGACATCACTTTATCAACATTTTGATTATCACTTGTATTTAGTTATAAATTGAAATTCAGAACATGACTGTTACTTGAGCAGTGCACCTTGATCATTTTATTCATTAAGATAAAGTACAATTAGTTTGCTTTCGTTCACTTCATTTTCTTTCTAAATCTTCCAAAATGAAACTTGCATTGATAAGGGTAACACAATATTGAGATGAATAAGCTTAAAAGAAAAAAATAATTAAATTAAAAACAAAATTGTATAGTGAAAAGATTAGCAATAAAACTTTGCGTAGACATGCTCTGATACAAAATATTGTAATATGTTTTCAATAAATGGGTTGTTGTATTTGAAATCTTTCAGGTGGTAATTAAAAGTGATAGAACTTAGACTTCTATTCTTTGTCAAGGCCAACCTTTGTATGTTTTATTCTTAATTGTTTTCTTTTTTTGCCTATGCTTCCTCTTGTTACAGAAAAGTATTCTCCGTCTCCAGTGTATTGGTGTTTGAAATATAAAATTTAGTTTGAAAATGAAGCGATGGCGGAAGTTCATTTGTAAAGAAAAACCAGTTTAATTTAATTTTTTTATGTGAACTCGTCATTGTTCTCATAGTTTTGATAGAATATTGATGCTTTCTCCAATTTTTTTTATTCTTTTCTCTGTGTTCTCATTTTTTGAAATTTCCTCCAAGCAACTTTGATTTTTTGTAGTGCTGTATTTTTTCCTTTGGTAATTAACTATCTGGCTATTATGATTGGGTAATTCATTGAATAGCAGTCTTGGACATAAAAAATATTTGAAATCAAGACTTGGTTTTAGGGGAAGATGCTGCTAACACCCCCAATCAACATCTTTTTAGCATTGCAGTGTTGCATTCAACTTAACATTGCATAAGTATGTCATAATCTTAATCTTACAATCTTTGACCTTTCATTGCTGTTTTGGCAGAGTCTAGTAGGAACAATGGGGCTGATGAGTTTGAATGCTTTTGAACAAGAAGCAGCAGTGAAGTCTTTAACAACATTGATGTCAATTACACCCAGAGATACTTATTTGGAGTTTGAAAAGGTTTGCTTTGTTTATGCTGTTTCAGAGAGAATCATTATTAGATGGTGGTCTATTCTTATTCTAGCATTTATTCTTGACTGAAGCCATCTTGATCTCTTTTCAGCACTTGAAAAGTCTTGAAGATCGTCATTTACATGATATGCTCTCTAAAACTGACATTCAGGTACTTATTATTGTCCTTTTGCATAATTTTTTGTGGATAATAATGAAGAGTCAGAGGCAGGCACAATTTTCTGTGAACTAGAAATTTTTTTCCTTGTTGCACAAATTAAATACAACAGAATGTAGGCAATTTGTGTACTTTCGTGAGTGGAGAATGCTTTTTTTGACAGTCTGATGGAGTAGTAGTCTCTTGCACCACATTGCTCTATAATGTGAGAGCACTTGTGCAATAGCATCTAATCTTTTGGGCTCCTAAAGGGAGAAGTGTTATTTGTGGGTTGCTGTAGTTATGCTTTGCAGTCTCTGATTTTGAAGAGATGACCGCACCTTAATTATGATGGTGAGGATTTGATTTCTTCGTTCTTCCCTTGCCTAATGGAAGTGAGAAGTCTTTACATGATTTAATTTAGCAGTTTATTGTTTTTTACTGGATCTTTGTCTTGTATTATGCTATGCATTTTTAATTGATGGAGTCATGGAGATCATCTCATTTTGTGAAGTTTTTGTCCCTCTTAATTATAATCTTTGAATTATTCATCTTCTTTTGCTAAGAGCTATAATGTATGAATGTGGGAAAACTGCAAGATGAATTTCGCAACCACCTCTTCTCTTATGTATCAGTTCTGATGTTGTCTACGTATACATGATCTGTACTTGCTTTGTTGCCTGATTACTTTCCTTTTTTAATGTCTTCCAGATTTTCCGTACTCCTGAAGGAATGCTTTCCAGTGAATTAGGCGTTTACGTTGCAGAGTCTGTTGCTGCTAAGAACACAAGACAATCAAAGGGCCGCTTCCGAATGTACGAGGACAGCAATGATACGGTGACTCTACATTTCGCTTTGTTATTTCTTACCCATTTTTCCTTTTATTCTTATTTATATTATTCTTACTAAGTTTTGATGCAACTCGTTTGTCATCTAATTTGTCCTGTTTTATCCCAGGATCACATCACTTCTAATCATTCTGCTAAGAAGGAATCAGCTGTTAGAGAAGCTGCAGGTGTGAAAAAGGATGGTGGAAAATTAGCAAAGAAAGCTGCTGGCAAGTCCTTTAATTCTTTATATTGGTTCGATGGCTAATTTTATAATGCATGAATTTTTTATTATGTTAACAATATGTTATATATGCTTTTTTTTTACTATTCTAGATAAAGGAAAGACAGCCAAAGAAGAAGCACGGGAACTGTTGCTGAAAGAGGAGGCATCAATAAGAGAGAAGGTCCAGGGTATACAAAAAAACCTCTCTTTGGTGCTTACAGTGCTTGGTGAGCTAGCTGTTGCTAATCCTGTGTTTGCACATAGCCAATTGCCTGCCCTGGTCTGTTTCCCTCTGATCTCATTTTACTTGTGCATGCTATATTTTTAATGTGTGACTATTCTTGTATTCTTTATTTGAGAAAAATAAAAGATTGAAAAATTGGGATAGTTTTATTTCTCTTTTTGGTATGTTTGTGGCATGTGGAAATCATTGTTTGGAATCATGCTAACAATGTGTATCATTGTGGGCATAAATTATTTTGAAGAAACTATCACTCTTAAACCAGCAATTTCTGTGTCCTGCAATCTGCAAAATCAAATATATTCCTTGCAGCTGTCTCATGTTAAGAGGTTTATTATGTTGACTATTTTCTTAAAGATAATTTTTGTGCATTTTATTACTTTCTTCATGGAGGCACTGGTTTTGTTTGAGCTAATTGCTTGTTTAGAAATCTGAGACAGAAAAATTTTATTCTCATTTTTAATTCATCAATGTTACTTTTTCATTTGTTTGTTTCCTTGTTTAACTTTTCGTTTTTTTGTATATATATATATATTATTAACATTAGGTAAGCTTTGTTGAGCCACTACTTCGATCACCGATAGTAAGTGATGTGGCCTACAAAACCTTGGTAAAACTTTCCCAATGTACAGCTCCACCACTTTGTAATTGGGCCCTTGACATTGCTACTGCATTACGCCTTATAGCAACTGAGGAAGTAAGTGTTTTGCTGGACTTGATTCCAGCCGCCGGGGATGGGGGAGCCAATGAAGGACCATCGTTGAGTCTTTTTGAAAGAGTTATTCGTGGTTTATCTGTCTCTTGTAAATCTGGACCTCTTCCTGTAGACTCCTTTACTTTTGTATTCCCAGTAAGTTTGACTTATCCTTTTTTGACCATGCTGGATGATGATATTGCAAAATGTTCATGAGAAATATTTATTGCTGTCAGATTATGGAGCATATTCTTTTATCTCCCAAAAAGACTGGACTTCATGATGACACACTTCGGGTTCTCTATTTGCACATGGATCCACAATTACCCCTTCCAAGGCTTAGAATGCTTTCAGTTAATATTCTTTTTCTTACTTGACCTCTTTGATGATATATGATAGATTGACATCATTGAATTTTTTCTTGCTTATTTATGGTTTGCTTTTTGCATGCCAGGCTCTTTATCATGTTCTGGGGGTTGTTCCTGCTTATCAGGCATCTGTTGGATCTGCCTTGAATGAATTGTGCCTTGGTTTGCCACCACATGAACTGGCATCTGTATGTTCTCTCTAACTTTGTTTTCGGTTGGCTTTTCATTCAGTTCAGCTCTACATGTTCAATTCAGTTACGTTCAGAATTAATTTTTATTAAATAAAATTAATAATCAATATTAAAATATTAAGGCTTTGCTTGGCACAATTTTCGTGGAATTTATTTTCAAATCCAAGTTTTGGTGCTTGGAATAAGAAAGAATTGGATTTCAAATTCCTAAAATTGAATTCTATGGAATTCAACATGCCTTGATCAAATCCTACCAAATTAGGTTGAATGTGAAAATCCACATTTTGAAAGAACAAAATCAATGAAATTTTAATTCAATATATCCCACATATTTATTCATTTATTCCAAGCATGGGAATCCATTTGCAAATGATATCCACGTAGAATTCATTTCGAAATGAATATTAAATCCTCCATGGAATTATTCTAAGCAAAGCCTAAGTAATATTAATAATTAATCATTAATATACTACTTATTATGAAAAATAAAAATTAATAATAATGATGATACTTTATCAATTTAAATTTTTTTTATTTTGGATAATAATCATAATCATAATACTAGTTAACGGTTTACAAAAATTGTATGTAATAGTAATTGTAGTAATAAGTAGATATGTTTATCAATCTGGGTTCCTTGTTGGGCTTTTCACTTAAAGCATCAACGCAACCCTACTCAACCTACAACATTAGAACATCGGGCTCTGCTCGACTCATCAATAAAATTTTTCTACTAAATTTTTTAGTAAACTAAATTTTTCTGGATTATAATAGAAATAAAAAAAAGATTGAGTTTGTTGCCAATTTTTTATATTATAATTGAAAAAGCATGCCTATGGGGAAATATATATTTCTTATCCATCATTTGTAATGATTAATGAGTAATTAAGTTAGTGGATTATTTTAACTTTATCTAATTATAAGTTAATATAAGTAGGTGGAGTGAGAGTAGCATTGTAAACGTAGTTGTTACAGCCCTTACGGGTGAGCTATTAGTTTTGTATTCTAATATTGGTTGGATTCCAACAGATACTATTAGTTTTAAAAATATATTATTATTAATAATATGATTTTGAGCTATAATTTCTTTTCATTAAAAAAATAATATGCATAACTTTTCATTATTTCTAATTATCATTATTAATATGCCAATTTAATATTATACTACTATTTTTGTTATTATTATTATTATTTGTAACCATCATCATCATTATGATTAATATTTTTTAATATTAATTTCAGTTTAGTTGCATTCGTATCAGTTCCATTCCATTTTATTTAGTTCAGTTCAGTCCAAAAATAGAATCTAATTTAGCTTGTAATGATTTGTATTTATACTTTTCTTTTTCAGGCATTGAATGGCGTATATGCAAAAGATGTTCATGTAAGAATGGCTTGCTTAAATGCCATAAAGTGCGTCCCTACTGTTTCTACCCATTGTGTACCCCAGAATGTTGAGGTTGCGACCAACATTTGGATTGCCTTGCATGATCTGGAAAAGGTTTGGTTTTGATCTGTTCTTTTCCTTTTTTTTTTCTTCATTCCTTCATGATATAGAAGTTAATGCATACACTCTCTAAGTTGAAGGAAATCTTATTTATTCATTATATCTAAAGTAGCATGCCTCCTGCACATCTCATATGCTTTAAAGGATCTTAGAAGAAAGGGAATGTGATCATTAAACCTTTAATACATGTTTGATGGAGTTATGCATGCTATTGTCATTGTTTCTGTTCTACAAATATTCTCACCTGGAAGTTATTATATAAGAGTTCATTCCAGATGGAAGTCCTATTTATTTCATGAAGTTGTTTCAATAAGGCTGCGTTATCTGTCTGCCTATTGTTTGAGCTATGCCGAACTTTTTGTTATTTCTTGCATGCTGATACAAGCCAGGTTTGCAGCCCACTATACAGACGTGATTAGAAGTTGAAAATGGCCATATTTAGTTGCTTCAGTGTATTTCAATTGTTAGTCAGGCCTTGCTTAGTACAAATTAGTTTCATCAAATTATATGGAATTCATTTCTAATTTGAATTTTTTTTGTGCTTGGAATGAGCAAAAATTGAATTTGCAATTCTTGGAATTTGAATTCATGGACTTCATCATGTTATAACCAAATCCCACCAAATTTGGTGGAATTTGCAAATCCACATTTTGTAAGACTAAAATCCATGAAATTAAATTAAATTCTATGTTTTTGCTTGGGTTATACCAAGCATAGGAATTCATTTGAAAATGAATTCCATATGGAGTTCATTTCAAAATGAATTCCAATTTCTAAGTTCATTTGTTCCAAGCAAGCCCTTAGAGTTTTTCAATTATGTGTTTTGTTTAACGTACAATAAGTGGAGTCCTCCACTTCCATTACCATTTTTATGATTTCCTTTATTTTAGGTGATGTGCTCCATGTTTGTATTGTGTATGTAACCTCTATAAATGTTCTTAGGATCAATGAAAAATAAAGCTTGAAAATCAATTTAAGTGTTGAGTTCTTTAACTAAGGTATTTAGATTCCCTCTAATTGAGCCTTACATTCTTTCAAAATAGGTCATAAAAAGAAGTCTGCTTCTTCATCGGCCCAAACACCATCCACTTTCACTAACGAAAAACCCATAACTCGATCCCAAGTTCAGGACCGTAACACATGCTTATAGGTGTGCAACAACTTCTGATGCTATAGAAGAATTATTGTTTTTTTTTTGTTAATTATAATCACAATTAGTATTTGTTTATATTTTCTTTGTGTGTGATAGTACCTTGGTTTTCTATATTTAGTTTGCATAGATAAAGAATAGTTTCAGCGACTCAGGCACATATCTGGAGCAAGATTTCTTCACTGCTTTTTAAATATTCAGTTGGACTTTACATTACAAAAAAATGTGTCCATTAAAGTTTTATGGCAGTGTAGTTAAAGGCGTGCCTCAGGCACATAGGGTGACACAGCTGGCGCCTCCAAGCTTGTTAGGCGGTGTAACTTACAAGGGCGTATGCCTTGGGGTGTAAGGTGCATGGTGCAGGGCCTGCCTTAGGCTCATACGGCGCAGATAATTGTATTTATAGGTTTGTTTTAAAATTAAGATGTTGACACCTTTTAAAACTCTAAAGGCCACCAACTACTTTTAGTTTGCCTCATTAAAACCTATTAAACTCTCGTATATTAATTCCTAATTAATGACTTTCAAAGCCACAGAATACTAAACATTCTCTTTTTTCTCTTCTGCTCTATCGTCTCCGTTCTCTCTTTTACACTATTTTACTTTGTTTTTGAAAATCAGGCCATCACCGATCAATCATCAATCTCTTCTAGTTCGAACAACCTGCTGCATTTACTTTCTGCCTGCGTTGTATTGTTGCTCCCTCTAAAGTCTACAGATCATTCATGGTTCACCAATCAGTTTTATTATGTTTTGGATTAATAGGAATTAGTTTTATGAGTAAACTTCGAATTCTTGAATTTTCTTTAAGTATGTTTAAGATTGATAGGAATTTGTTTTATCATTATAAACTTTGAATTCTTGAAATTCCTTTTTATTTTATTTTTTTTTAACTCACGTGCCTTTTGTGTGCCTCGCGTTTAGCAACAGGACCCACTGTCGCCTTGGGTGCGCCTATCGCCTTGACTACTATGTTCTATGGTACAGATATAGTAAATAATTTCAGTAAATATCTTCTAGAAACACTTCAGTATAAATATTTCTGGCTTTACAGCCTTTACTGAGTACTGACCATTTTTAGCATGAAAATGTTTAAATTGTATATTGTTGAATCTTGATTGAAATCAAATTTTGCCTATTGTTCTTATTCTGTTCATCCAACTGATAATTATTCAGTAATATTTAAGCTATTGAAAATAACTCTGTAGAGGCACCAAGAGCAGGTGTAGCTTTATTACATCGTAAATTTAGGATCAGAATATAATTTTTTTTGTTTTATCAATCATTTTATCAAGCTGATTCGTTGTGTTTTACCTTAATGTTTACAGTCAGTTGCTGAAGCTGCGGAGGATATATGGGACCGCTATGGATCTGATTTTGGGACTGATTATTCAGGACTGTTTAAGGCGCTCTCTCACGTAAACTATAATGTTCGTCTCGCTGGTTCAGAGGCATTGGCAGCTGCTTTGGATGAAAACCCTGATTCTATACAGGTTATTTGAACTTTAATTGATTCTGTAAACTACAGAGATGTTTTCTGGAATGATGGATTCAGTTTATTTCTTAAACTACTATTGCAGGAATCACTTTCCACATTATTTTCGTTGTATATTCGCGATGCTGCTTTGGGTGAAGACAATGTCGACTCTGGATGGATAGGAAGACAGGGGATAGCATTGGCTTTACATTCTTCTGCTGATGTTCTTAGAACTAAAGATCTTCCTGTTGTTATGACGTTTCTCATATCACGAGCATTGGTAAGGCTTGTTTTGCTATTGTCTTGCAAAATAATTTTTTACCCAATTGAGTTTTTTCTTTTTCTTTCTTTTGTGAAATGGAATATGAAGTTGGATATCTTCTTCCTTTCAGAAATTAAATTGTGCTTTAGTCTTAAAATATTCATCAATGCAACTCTTAATAATGTGGACATTATTGTCCTTATTATTTTCTTATTATCACTCGGTACTATAAATGATTTATTTTCTAGGTGATTGATTCCTAGGTAGTTGATTGATTCCTAGGTGTTGCATGATTTTCTGTCTCCCTGAACCTCATATATTGTTTCCGGTTTCCAACACCTCTTTAAGAAATTATTGATATATCAATCATTTATGTGTATAATCGGTGCAAATTTCACTTCGAAATTGTCGAGGAACCAATCAATTCAAAAGTTTAAGTTGGTAGATAAGAATCAAGTACTATTTCTTACTTTCACTAATATACTCCGACATTCAAAAACTTGTTATTCTGGAAACCAACACATGCCTATTATGGCTTGTGCTGAAATTCATCTAATGAATAAAGGCTTTCGGGGAATTGAACTCAAGACCTAGCTGAGGAGGCTTTGATACTATGTCAACAAACTGTTCAACCCAAATTCTTAAGTTGATAGGTGTTTCTATCATATGTTGACGGAAATGAATAGTTAACTGGGAAATATTGGTGATGCTTTGCTTTTTCGATCTATTTATTTTGGTTGGTCCCCTCTGATGGATAATGAGTGCAACATTGAAGGTAGCACAGAAACTCCTAGACACTAATGTTTCACGTTTCCGTCTCCATATCGGAAACTTGAATTGACATTATATTTTCCATTTCCAGCTTGCGTTTCAAAACGGAAACGTTTCTGTGCTACCTAAGCACCATCTAAATACTGAAGCTTTTGGTTTTCATTGGGTATTATTGTGCTTTCATTAGGATGTTGTTTCTTTCCTTTATATATGTGTGCAAGGTAATATTTCTGATATGTGAATGCTTTTGTTGCCATAGGCTGATCCTAATGCTGATGTTCGAGGAAGAATGATCAATGCTGGCATACTAATCATTGATAAGCATGGGAAAGAAAATGTTTCCTTGTTATTTCCAATCTTCGAGAATTACTTAAACAAAAAGGTATTTCCTGTCTTTAGTTAAGAATTATTGCAAGGAATGTAAACTGACAATGGGAAACTTTGTTTTTAAAAAAGCATTGAAAACAGAGATGGATATATATAATAAAAATATATGGTTATTTCTTTGAAGTTTTGAATGTTTGTAAATGTTCCATTGGAATTAGAAAATAGGTAACTGAGAAAGTTTTCCTTATTTTGAAAGCTTTATGACATATAAAATTTATGAATTTTATGCAGTGTGATTGGTACATGATATACTGATTAGAAGATTGATAATTTTTTCTCCTTTAAAAGATGCATTGTGTTTTAAGAAATGGGTATTCGAATTCTGGTGAACATATTCTCAATTTTCTTAAATTAAAAAAAAAATTGTCACATGAAACATGAAGCTTCAGTTTTCAAGAGTTGCAATAACTGTATTATTTCCGAAATGTGGAATCTAGATTAAGGTTTTTGTGTTATATAGGACTTAGGTATGCTTATTCCTGACATTTTTTCTTTTGGAGTTCTACTTTAACACTTGTTAACTTCTGTGACTCGGATACTAAATGACTTAATATGTGATATTGCTAAGCCTTAGGATTATCTCACAAATTATTTTGTTACTTAGGCATCAGATGAGGAAAAATATGATTTGGTACGCGAGGGAGTAGTAATCTTTACTGGAGCCTTAGCAAAGCATTTAGCTGAGGTTTGGATTTTATGATATTGATTTTAATACAGTTCAATTACCTTTTTTAGCTTGTGCTTACAACTTTAAATGCAGGATGATCCTAAAGTTCATGTTGTGGTGGAGAAGCTGCTGGATGTGTTGAACACACCATCAGAAGCTGTTCAACGAGCAGTGGCTATGTGCCTATCTCCATTAATGAAATCAAAAAAGGTATGTAGATAATGTCCCTCAGACCAGGATTTTAGGATTGCGGTTCTATTTTTTTTACAGCTTAATAGTACTTGACCTCTTGCATGATGCAATTAGTCAAGAAGGAAAAATCCTGAGGCACAATGACTTTTTGTTTTCTGAAATGATTTCTGTGGTCAGGATGATGCTGCCACACTTGTTTCTAGGCTGCTGGATCAACTGATGAAGAGCGACAAATATGGTGAACGCCGTGGGGCAGCTTTTGGACTAGCTGGAGTGGTCAAGGGGTTTGGATTATCTTCCCTGAAAAATTACGGTATCGTTGCTACACTGCGTGAAGGTCTTGTCGATAGGTATGTTTTATGATTTCTTTTGTTAATCAGATTTCAAATTTTTTTTTGAGATGGGAGGTGCTAGGGGTTAGAAGTCAATGCCTCTGCAGTTTGGAGAGATCCAACTAGGCAACTACTTTGATATACTGTTTTGTTATTTATTTATTTTTTATTATCCCTGGTGGTTGTTTCCATAGTATTCAAAGTGCCTAAGGCGCGACTAGGCTCTCGGGCGAGCCCTTGCGCCTTTAGGGTTTTAAGCTAATTTTTGCGCCTAGAGTGCCCCAAGGCTTGCCTAGGCGGCCAAAAAGCCCAAGGCGCAGCCTTGCGCCTTGAGTGCGCCTCAGCGTCTTGACTACTATGGTTGTTTCTGTTATAGAAGTAATTTTTTCTTTCAATTTTAAGCATTAGTTTAGTTATTGATGGCCACATGTTGATTTTTTGAGTTTGGATGCTTATGAAATCCTTTCTGTTCTGGTAGTCATGTTATGTGTGTCTTTTACGGAGGGTGGGTTCTTTGTTCTAAACTATTCTGGATTTTCATGTTTTTGTTCTAACACTTGTGTTGTCTAATGAGCTTGTATTTCTTTCAACTCTAGAAATTCTGCAAAATCCCGAGAAGGAGCTCTCCTGGCTTTTGAGTGCTTCTGTGAAAAGCTTGGAAAATTGTTTGAGCCGTAAGTATTATACTTGCTACAACCGTTGATCTTTCAATGGGTATTTGCTTAATTTTTTTTGTAACTTTTGCTACAGGTACGTGATTCAAATGTTACCACTACTATTGGTTTCTTTCTCTGATCAAGTAGTTGCTGTCCGCGAAGCTGCTGAATGCGCTGCTCGGGCTATGATGTCTCAACTCAGTGCACAGGGGGTCAAGTTGGTTCTTCCATCACTTTTGAAGGTGCTTAGTTTTCATATTTTGCTCTTTGCATAATATTATAACATCGTGTTAGACCTGTCTTTTTCTTATTCATAAATAAGTTGTTTCACTGGCAAGAAGTGTACTTGTGTGAATTCTTGCTTCTGGGATTGTTCATATCTGAATGTGCATGCAAATCTAATTTCTGCGCAGTGTTGTTAAAATGCGCTGAGGCGCTCGACTAAGCGTTGAGGTGAGGTGAGGCAGATCTAGACCGCCTCTCCGACCTCAAGGTGCCGCGACATCAAGAGGCGACACCTAAGCGAGCGCCTCAAGGGTGGAATTGAGGCGCTCGACTCAGCGCCTCATTGAAGAGGCGAGTAAATTTGAAATTAATCATGAAATAATTTAACTAAAAAAAGGACACGTGCTTTTTATTAGGTCTTAATTGAAAGAAAACACTGAAAATGGCAATAAATTACTAACGTTCATGTTTAGAATTGATTTAGAATAGGAGATGACCTTTTTATCATATTTTAATTAAAATAATAAAAATTATACATGGAAAGGAGAGAAAATAGGTCTTTTAAAATAAATGAGCATCCTAATTAGAATAAGAAATGAAATTAACTTTAAATCGTAATTATCTATTTAAGAACAAACTGAGAGAAGAAAGTTATGTTCAACATACATCTCTAATGTTTCCGCATTTTATATCGTTCAAAATCCAAATTAAATATGGGGATGAAGTTGAAAGTGACAAGTTTACTGATGGAGAAGAGGAAGAAGAGGCTGCCTGAGCTGGTGAAGGAGATACTCATCTTAGTTCAGATGAAAATGAGTAGTAATAGCTTTTTAAATAATGGCTTAGTAATTTTAATTTTAATTTGAGAACTTTATACTATTTTGAGTTTAACTTAATAGTTTTTCACATTAAAATGTTGTCTGATTCTAAATTACTTATTTTCAAAGTATATATTTGCTGTTATTTATACATGTATGTGTGTGTATATTTTCTTAACCATGT
>CATIWQ010081514.1:0-31268 GCA_949673415.1 Euphorbia schlechtendalii | reverse complement strand
TGTTAGATAATCTAGAGGGTCAGAACAACTTTGTTAAACTTGCATGTTTTCTTTGCTATACTTGTTCGTAGTGAAAATCTATTTATTTAGAGTTTCTAATCTATCACATCTATATTTACTCAACTTTTCGTTCTAATCTTCCTACCCATAAAAATCTCTAATCTATTTTTATTTACTTTCACACTTCCCTAGTTATCTTTAGACCAGGATCCTTCCCTGTGGGTTCGATATCTTTTAAAACTACATCGCAACTGTATACTTGCAGTTATCATCATTTTTCTATGTGGTAAGGGGTATTGACAACACCTACATTTTATATGCGAACAAGTTTTTGGCGCAGTTGATAGCTGACAGTTCATGAGATTTTGGAACCATATTTGATTAAACTTATCAGCAGAAAAGTGGCGAACACTTATTCAGCAGCAATCCTTCATAGTTAACTTCATAGACTAGACCAAAGTCTAATTTGTTCTCCCATTCAAGTTTCTCATGGCTTCAAAGGTTATCTTCTCCATTTTACCTTGAGTGTTCACAATAAACTTCAATGGAGTGGTTGCCTTGATTCTAAGGGTGGACTTAGTTCTCGCCATTTCAGAATTTTGAGAAGAATTGAAAGTAGAAGGGATTAGGGTTTGAGTGCTCTGAAGTTTCAAATTCGCAAAAAGTAAGTAACCCATTTCTTCAACTGTTCAACTTTTATGGACAATCTCAGCTCTCTTGATACATGTCACAATCTCAGCATCTGATTGAAAATGAATGTTGTGATGGACATCTAATGAACCTCCTCAATAAAATGGTGAGTTTAGAAGAAAATGGTTCCACTTCAAGCATGTGCAATTTGAAAAAATGCTAAAATTTGAAATTTAACCGCGAACAGTAACCCACACCGTTTCTTTAAAAAATTGAAGGTGTTATCCACATATCGTCTCACACTTTATCTGCAAAACTTAGCAAAAATTTTGAGATTTTAATACTCCTTCTTCATCATGGATTCGCCATTCCAATCAATTGCCTCAGTACACAGAATTGTTCCTTTGGCAATGGCTTGGTGAAGATGTTAGCTCATTGTTCCTCTGATGGAACAATTCTAGCTTGACATCTCCTCATAGCACATGATCTCTAATGAAGTGATGCATGATGTTGACATGCTTCATTGTCCCATGTTGAACTGGATTCTTAGATAAGTCAATTGCACTCTCTTTATCACACATAATTTCAAGACAATTAAACTTGATTCCATAATCTTCCAGTTGTTGCTTTATCCAAAGAAATTGTGCTACGCAACTTCTTGCTATTATGTACTTAGCTTCATCTGTACTTAGCGCGATGGAAGTTTGCTTCTTACTGTACCATAAGACAAGACACTCTCCAAGGAAAAGACATCCTCCTAATATACTCTTCCTGTCAAGTTTATCTCTTCCATAAATAGCATTTATGAAACCCCTATGAGTGAAATTTGAACTACTAGGATACCACAAACCTGCTTAAATTGAGCTTTGCAAGTATCTGAGAATTCTCCTCACAACTCCAAGAGGAGATTCTCTAGGATCAGCCTAATAACGAGCACAATAACACACATCATACTATATGTTTAGCCTACTAGCATTGAGATAAAGAAGAAAATCGATAATTCCTCTTTAGAATTTCCTATCTATTGGTTTACCAGTTTTATCCTTACTCAAGATAGTATCTGTGACCATAGGAGTGGACATTGGCTTCGAATGTTCCATGTCAAATTTCTTTAGGACTTCTCCTGCATACTTGGATTGGCTTATGAAAATTCCATCCTCAGTTTGCTTTATTTGAAGACCAAAAAAGAAATTGAGCTCTCCCATCATAGACATTTTGAACTCGCTCTTCATCTACTTGCTGAATTCCTTACATAGCTTCTCATCAGTTGCTCCAAATATAATATCATCAACTTATATTTAGACTAGCAACACATCTTCTTTCCTTCGCCTGATAAACAGAGTTGTATCTGCTTTCCCTCTATCATAGCCTTTGCTCATCAAGAAATTGGTCAGCCACTCATACCAAGCTCTTGGAGCATGCTTCAATCCATAAAGAGCTATCTTCAATTTGAAGACATGCTCAGGATTCTTTGCATATTCAAAGCCTGGAGGCTGGCAAACATACACTTCTTCTTGAATAAATCAATTCAGGAAAGCACTTTTAACATCCATTTGAAATAATTTGAAGTTCATATGGGATGCGAAAGAACAAAGGATTCAAATGGCTTCGAGCCGAGCTATTGGAGCATAAGTTTCATTAAAATTGATTCCTTCTTGCTGATTGTAGCCTTGAGCAACAAGCCCGGCCTTGTTCCTGACAATAATGCTATCTTCATCAAGCTTGTTCTTGAAAACCCATTTGGTACCGATAATTGATTTCCCTTTAGGCTTAGGAACTAGATCCCAAATATCATTGCGCTTGAACTGATATAATTCCTCTTGCATTGGGATAATCCAATAATTATCTCCTTCTACATCTTGAAACTTCTTGGGGTTGATCAATGAAATGAAGGCTGGATGACTCATCATCCTACTAAGCTGACCTCACATCATCATTGGATTATGAACATCATCAACTATGATGTCTAGCGGATAGTTTAGATGAACTCTAATCTCTCTTGGAAGACTCGGATCAACTACTAGAGGATCAACAACTGGATGCTGAGGTGGAAGTTGATCTTCGCCATTATTGAAGTTGATTGAACGATCATCCTCATCATCTTTGGCTTCCTCAACTAGGGGATTCTATACTGAGTTGGGTAGCACAACTTGTGGCATACTGAGTTGATTTGAAAACTGAGGGACTCCTTCATCTTCAACATATAGACGTCTTTTTGCAATGTTAGTTTCATCGAAATCTACATGCATAGACTCCTCTAATAGGCCGATTCGCTTGACATATATTCTATATACCCTACTATTAGTTTAGTATCCTAGAAAGATACCTTCATGAGACTTAGGATCAAACTTTCCTAGTTACCCTTTGGTGTTAAGAATAAAGCACTTACAACCAAAAGATCTGAGATGACCAATCTTAGGCTTGTGCCCTCGCCAAAGCTCATAAGGTATTTTCTCAGGAATTAGGTGAATTAAAACCTGATTCAAGATATAACAGGCTATGTTAACAACTTCTCCCCAAAAGTATTTTGGTAGTTTGTTATCACTCAGCATAGACCGAACCATCTCAACTATAGTCCTATTCTTCCTTTCTACAACCCCATTTTGTTGAAGTGTATCAAGAGAAGAGAAGTTGTGGTCAATACCATGTGCTGAACAAAATTCTTCGAAATGTAAGTTCTCGAATTCACGTCCATGATCACTTCAGATTCTACAGATTTTATGTCCTATTTCTTTCATTATCCGATTACTGAGCTTGATAAAAGATTCATAAGTCTCGTCTTTACTACTTAGCATGACTACCTATGTGAATCTCGTAAAGTCATCTACTACCACCAGAGTGAACCTCTTACCACCCAAGCTCATTGGCTGAACTGGGTTGAAAATATCTAGGTGAAATAACTCCAATGATCGCTTAGTTACTACATGATTTACTTATATAAATGATTTCTTAACTTGCTTACCAAGCTAACAAGCAGAGCAAAGTTTATCCTTTTCAAAGCTGATACTGGGTAACCCCACAACTAATTACTTTTTAGCCAATTTGGATAGAATGATCATACTAATATGACCTAACCTTTTATGCCAAAGCCACGAATTATCCTCCTTAGATATAAGACAAATGTTAGTGGAGATAGGGGATAAATCAATCATATACACATTATTGATCCTGGGAGCAGAGAGTATAGTTGAGTCAGTCTTATAGTCAATGACTGAGCATCCTGCTGAGTCGAATATAACCTTTCTGCCTTTGTCGCAGAGTTGGGCTACACTGAGTAGATTGAACTTCAGACCTTTGACAAGAGAAACCTCTTCGATTGAGGGAGAGACACTAATAGTGCCACAGCCTACAATCTTGCCATTCTAGTTATCTCCAAAACTGACACTTAAATTTCTTTTGCACTCCAATGAGATGAACTGACCTTCATCTCTTATCATATGCCTTGAGCATCCGCTATCCAAATACCACATTCGAGAGTCATCAACGGATTTAATGCTCACCTGCAAAATAATTACGTTTTCTTAGGTACCCATGCTTTTGAGCCGGGTCCTCCTTTGTTAGCAGTGCTTAAGTTTTTCCAATTGTACTCATCATAATAACCATTTTTATGCCTACACAAAACTGTGGCATGTCCAGCTTTCCCATAAAAATTTCACGCCATTTTTGGTTTAGGCTGGCTCACTTTCTTCTGTTTAGAGGAATTCTTCCTCTTAGAATTGTGAGTTTGGTTACTCTGAGTTTAATCATTGGCTGAAGGTGGAACCTCTTTCTTCTTTAGAGCCGTTATCTCAGCAGTCAACTCATCTAATTGCTTAGTGAGCATGCTGATAGAACACTCTTAATACTCAGCTTTTTCTTGAAGAAAGAGAATATCAAGCGATAAGGAAACATTAGTATCTTCCAGATCATCACTTCTCCTCACTATCTCTTTGATGTTTTTCATTCATTTATTAGTCAACTTCATGACATCAAAGAGAGCCTAGGTGAATTCTTTTATAGATAAAGGAATTTCAAGGTGTACCTTAGCTTGAGGAGCTTTTCCTTTATCCTGCTCAACTTCAGAGTTGACAGTGGAATGATCTCTACTGAAGGTAGATGCTGAGACTTCGCCTCTATCTTCGATCGCCATCAAGAAGAGATTGGCCGAATCAGTAGCTTCTTTATCAGATGATGAAGATTCTTCTAAATATCTCCAAGTGGTAAAAAGTGCCTCAATTTTCTTGGAAAATCTCTTCTTGATCCTGTCCTTCTTAATCTTTTGACAACTAGACTAGATGTGGCCTTTCTCCCCACATCCGAAGCACTTTATATCTTTGCTATGCTCCTTCTTCGATCCTTCCTTAGCTCCACGCCGGTGCTAAGTTAACTTGATTTTTCTAGGAAACTTCTTCTTTCTGTTGAACTTCCAGTCCTTCTTAATGAAGCATTTGAAACGCCTGGTCCGAAGGGCCATTTACTCATTAGAGTGGCAGCTAGTGGAGTCATCTGATTAATCTGCTTTAAGCATAATGGCTTTGCCCTCCTTGCCCCTATTCCTCTTGGAGTCATCTGAATATTTCCTCAGAGACATCTCATGAGTTAGCAAGGTACCTATCAACTCATCATAACTGTAGGTCTTAAGATTATGAGCCTCCTCGATGGCGCTCTTTTTGGAATCACACTTTACTATAAGAGTGCGGAGAATCTTCTTGACGAGCTCCTCCTTACTAAACTCCTTTCCAAGACTCTTCAATTCATTAACAATGTTAATGAACCTGGTATTCATCCCTTGAATACCCTCGCTGGCTCCCATTGAGAACATCTCATACTCTCTCAGCATGAGATTAATCCTTAACCTTATCGGTCCCCTCATAGGTAATCTCAAGCTTCTTATAGATTTCCTATGCTGCTTCACATCCTACGACTTTGTTGAACTCAGTAAGATCTAGGGCACGGTGTAAGTAATTAATGGTTGTGGGATTCTCCTTAAGAAGCCTTAGATCAACGTCATCGTAATCCTCTGGATCTACTGGGAAGTGCACATCATTCCTCACAACAGTGGGAACTCTAGAACAAAGCTCAATTGTAAGCCAGGCCTGCATGCTTTACGACTGGATGAAATTTTTCATTCTATTTTTCCAGAAAATATAGTGATTACCATCAAAGAGAGGTGGTTTAGTAACATACATTCCCTCTCTAAGGAGAACTGTCTGACCAGAACCTGAACTAAAACTATTATATGCCATTTATGGATCTAACTCAAGATGATTAGTCTAGAATATGAGAAACTGCTCTGATACCACTTGTTGGTCCAAAAATAGGCTAATAATGATAGCAAGGTGGGGGTGAATGCGTTATCTTGGTTACTTTTAAACTTTTTCTAATTTATTCACCAAGTTCGGTTTTTATATGTGTGATGAGTATGTGTGGCCAAGTTCAGTTTTCATATGCTTGTTGAGTATGCGTGCTGAATGCAATATAAAAAAGTATAAACTGCTCAGCTTCACTAGAACATTTATCATCAAACTTTAGCTGAGTAAAACTTACTCAGCACAGATTGGATGACAAGCAAAAGGTGAATGAGAGAGAGAGATGAATGAGCAGATTGTTGTTAAAGCAAATCGCTTAGAGTTAGAATGGTTACACCTAAGATTTTATCCTGGTTCGGCCCCTAGCCTACCTCCAGTCCTCGGATTCTATCTCTAAGCTTTAATCCACTAGTGATTCGTTCCTTCAATAGGCAGAGAAGCCTTTATAACGAGTAGACGTGGTTATAGAAAGTACCTTTCTTTCTAACTATCACTCAACTCAGTTTGGGTACCCTTCCCAAACTGACACTCAGGTTTGGAATAAGAATGTGAACTGAATTCAACTTATAGAAACGTTGAATTCTTACAATGTTAATCTAAGTTTCTCTCTATTAAAAACTGATAAAGCTACTAATGTTTGCTTAATTGCTTGTTGGAGAATTTCTTTGGAAGCAGTAGAAAATTGCGTAGAGTTTTTGCTCTTAAGAAATTCGCGGTGATTCACCAAGTTTGAACTTCAGCTTCAGTCTTCTATTTATATGTTGAACCTCTGATAAGTAGCCTTTGTAAACTTTGAGGATATCGTAGATCTTAAATTTCTCATCTCTTTGAATCTTTCAAATCTTCACGTTGAAGATAGATTTCCGGATATTTAGAAATAGGAATTAAAGGTTGAGGCATGATTTGTTTCCATTTACAAATTCTCGTATGTCTTCAAGCAATCTGGATCTTGAGAGATACACGCTATAATGCAACGTGGAGTCTTTCTATTGGATGACTTTGATGACATTGCGAGAGGCGCGTGGAGACATTTGAGATGTGACTCATTTAACGGAATCATTCCTTTTTCTTGGATTTAAGTAAGGAATCTCTGACTCCCTATACAGACACTTTTAATGTTGTGAGGACCACATGAATCTTTCTTGATTTTCAACGTCTTTTTCCCCTGAAAAGTAACTGAAGAATATTCTATTCCTTCACAAACGTCGTTAGTAGTATATGTGTCATAAAGTTTCTACGTGTCGTGATATTACTGCCTTTAAATAAGTAAAGCAGAACTCAGCGTGTACTAAGTAAGAATAAATCTGAGCTATGTAGTACTCAGCACAGACTTAGCTTTTCTTACACTAAGTCATGACTTAATTAATTACTCTGCATAGTTGAGCTGTTTTACCCTTAAATATACTCAAGTCAGCTTAATTAAATAAGAGTATACTTAGTACTCAATTAATTTCACAATCCTAAACAGTTTGCTATGTCCAAAACTTTTAAGTACTATGAGGTACTATTTACTTCGGTTCTACAAATTTGTGTAGAAAATAAATGTTTATTTATCCAAAAGATAATCAGACTCGGTATCTAAATTTTTTTTACACAGGAGAATATCTGAGGATTTTTAGAAGAAGAAATAGATGGAAGTTGATTTGAAAATCATGAAGTTTCGGAATCCAAACGTGTTTTGGATTTAAATTATTCAAAGAATTTTTGAAATAAAATATTTTTGTAGTTTTTATCAGTGTTTCTGTTTTTGAAAAATAGAGTTTTCTCTCAAATTTCAAGCCTCCTTCAATCTAAAAAGTCCTGTATATTTATAGGGCTCGGGCCGGGGCTAAACCGGGCTCGTTGGAAATTCCAGCTAGGGGCTGGAAATTCCAATGAGGGGGAATTTCCAACACTCGCTGGTTCCCAATGAGCCCAGTTCGGTCTGATTATTATTTTTTTTATTTATATTTTTTATTTTTATTTTTAAAGTTATATATTTATTTGATAAATTTTACCAAAATCTTTATTTTTCAAAATAATTAAAGTCTTTAACACAATTCGGCAATGAGGAACATTTCCATTCGGAGATCTTCAAATAATAAAAAATTATGTGATTCGAGGATAAAAAATCCAAAAATCTGTCATCATTGAACGCGCGAGCTGGTTTAAAATCTCGTGCTCACACTTGGCTTACTATAGAGCTTGGCCCCATAATTCCTACCATGGTTAGGAATGGGGAACATGTTCGAGTCAATCTCGAGGATTATGATGATGCTGACCTAAGGCTTCTTAAGGAGGATGCGGCAACCATCAATTACTTACATTATGCATTATATCTTACATAATTCAACAAGGTCTCGGGCTGGGAGACAGAGCAAGAAATCTGGAAGAAGCTGGAGATTACCTACGAGGGGACTGATATGGTCAAAGAGTCTAAGATCAACCTCATGCTCAGGGAGTATGAGCTATTCCAGATGCGTGTTAGCGAGGGTATTCAATCCATGAATACCAGATTCATTAACATTATTAATGAATTGAAGAGACTGGGTAAGGAGTTCATCAAGAAGAGCTGGTGAAGAACATCCTCCATGTTCTCATTGTTGAGTGGGATGCCAAGAAGAGTTCAATCGAAGAGGCTCATAATCTTAAGACCTACAGCTATAATGAGCTGATATGAACCTTGCTGACATAGAAAATATCCCTGAGGAAATATACAGATGACTCCAAGAGGATCAAAGGTAAAGAGAGAGAGGGAAAAGTCATTGTCCTGAAAGCTGATTCCTTTGACTAATCCACTAGTTGCGGTTCTGAGAGCAAATGGCCCATCTGACTAGGCATTTCAAATGCTTCATGAAAAAGGATGGGAAGTTCAATAAGAAAAAGTTTACCGCTAAAAACAAGTCAACTCAGCACCGATTTTGAGTTGAGGAAGGGCCCAAGAATGAACATAGAAAAGACATTAAATACTTTGAAAGTGGTGTAAAAGGCCATATTCAATCATCCTGTCCAAAGACCAACAAGGATAAATAAAAGCAGAGGTTCACAAAGAAGAATGAGGCACTTGCTGCCACCTAGAGTGATTCTAGAGAGTCTTCATCATCTTATGAAGAAGGAACAGATTCTACCAACCTCTGCTTAATGGCAATAGGGAATGAAAGGGGAGAGAGATGAACATCTGCTTCTAAGAACAACTAATCCATTGCTAATTCTGAAGCTAAGTGCAATAAAGGAAAATCCCCTCAAACTGAGGTACATCCTGAAATTCCTTTATCCATTTAAGAGTTTACCCAGGTACTCTTTGATGTTATGAAACTAACTAATAAGTCAGGGATAAACATCAAGGAGCTAGTGAGGAGAAGTGAAGATCAAGAAGACACCATCACTTCCTTATCTCTTAATATCCGCTTTCTTCAAGAAAAAGTTAAGTGTCATGAATGTCATAACAGCAAGCTCACTAAATGATTAGATGAGTTGATTGCTGAGATAATAGCTTCAAAGGAGAAACAAGTTTCTCCTCCAGCCAACGGTCAAACTTTGACTAACCAAACTCATAATTCTAAGAGGAAGAATTCCTTTAAAAGGAAGAAGCGAGCCAGCTCAAACAAAAGTGGCGTGTGGCTTTTGTGGCAAAGCTGGACATGCTACAATTCTATGTAGGAATAAAAATGGTTATTATAACGAGTATGACTGAACTAACTTAAGCATTGGTAATAAAGGAGGATCTTACTCAAAAGCATGTGTACCTAAGAAAACGTAATTGTTTTGTAGGTGAGCCTTAAATCCGTTGATGACACTAGAATGTGGTATTTGGATAGAGGATGTTCAAGGCATATGACAGGTGATGAAAGCCAGTTCATCTCCTTGGGGAGCAAAAGAAATAGAAGTGTCAGTTTCGAAGATAGCCAAAAGGGTAAGATTGTGGGATGTGTCACAGTTGGTGTCTCTCCTTCAATCGAAGAGGTTTCTCTAGTCAAAGGACTCAAGTTCAACTTGCTTAGTGTAGCCTAGCTTTGTGACAAAGGCAAAAAGGTTACATTCGACTCAGCAGGTTGCTTAGTTATTTATTGTCAGATTGACTTAACTATACTCTTTCCTCCCAGAATTAATAATTTGTATATGATTAATTTATCCCCGAGCTCCACTAATGTTTATCTTATATATAAAGAGGATAATTCGAGGCTTTAGCATAGAAGGTTGAGTCATATAAATAAGAAGATTCTATCTAACCAAAAAGCAACTAGCTATGGGTTTACCTAGTATCATCTTTGAGAAGGATAAACTTTACTCAGTTTACTAGCTCTGTAAGCAAGTTAAGAGATCATTTAGGTCAATTAATCATGTAGTAACTAAGTGATCGTTGGAGCTCCTCCACCTAGATCTTTTCGGCCCATTTCAACCTATTAAAATGGGTGGTAAGATATTTTCATTAGTGGTTGTGGATGACTTCATGAGATTCACTTGGGCAGTTTTGCTGAGTAGCAGAGAAAAACATATGAATCTTTTGTCAAACTCAGTTGTGAGCACGGGATTTCGTACCAGCTCGCTCGTTCAATGATGACAGCTTTTCTGGATTTTATCCTTGAATCACACAATTTTTGAGTATCCAGATATCTCCAAATGGGAATCTTCCTCATCTCTGAATTCAAAAGGACATTTCTAATAAAATTATTTAAATTTTCCTTTAATTCAGAAATTAATTAAAAAATATGAAAATACACAAAAAAAATATGAAAATACCACAAGAAATTGGATCCAGAGCGTTCCTCGCTGACATTTGGCGAGGTAAGCTGATAAGTGTATAATTACACTTATTATAGTAATAATTTTACACATTAAATACCATAGATTAAGTCATTTTTATACTTCAAATAAAATATTTCACGTGGTATATAGTTGTTTTTATGTAAATGCAGGTACTAGGTAAATCTTGGAAGTAAAATGATTAAACTTGGCAATCTACGAAAAAATGGTGAAAAAGGTGCAAAAAGATGCGTGGAACTTAAGGATTTGGCTTAGGATCGAAGCTATCAAAGATTAGTAAAGTTACAAGAAGGATTCTGAAGAAAAATACAATTCACGGTCGCGACAACCATTCACGATCGTGACTTAGTATTCTTCAGAACAAAAAGTTACAAACCAAGTATTTTATGGCCGTGACATGTACTTCGCGGTTGCGACATTGATGATTTTTTTATCAACTCTTCTCAACTATCAATCGCCAGATAAGAACGATCAACCGCCATCAACCGCAATCAACTACCAAATGAAAAGACACCTTTTGGAAGTCAACCAATCATGAAAAGGTGCCTTTCCATTGTGGATAAGGATAAAGCTTCTCATCCAATCATAATGAAGTGATGCAATCATTCACCAATGGACACGACTCTTCGTTTGGATAGATGCAACCCTTCCTACTCTATAAATAGGGCTCCAAACTCACTAATTTCGAAGAACTAGGGGTGGATAAAATGGTGCATGGCATGGTAGACGTGTGTGCATAGATAGAGAATAAAAATATCTAGATTTCGCTACATTCATAAGTGTTAGCGAGAAAATGTTTAAGTGATTCGAACCTTATTTCGATCACTAGATTTCTCTACATATTCGAGCGATTTTTGTATAAGTGTAATTGCAATCACTTATCAATAAAAGTTTTCATTCTTCAATATTCGTTTGTTCGATATTCACAAAGAATAGCATCCTAGCAGAGGTTCTGTAAGCAGACGCAGGTGTAAGCGGACGACATTTCGAAGGTCCCGAGCGGACGCCTCGAGGCGTCGGCCCCGTGAGATAGGGCATGGGGTTTTCGAAAACATGGATTTTGGGCTTTTGGAAAAGCGCATTGGAAAAGAGTGTTTTGCTTTGAAAAGTGTGATTTTCAAGCTTAATAGACTCAAGATCAGGATCCCTAGTCTATGTTACAGAGTCACCA
The DNA here is from genome assembly GCA_949673415.1 of Euphorbia schlechtendalii. Classification (NCBI taxonomy): domain Eukaryota; kingdom Viridiplantae; phylum Streptophyta; class Magnoliopsida; order Malpighiales; family Euphorbiaceae; genus Euphorbia; species Euphorbia schlechtendalii. Next base: position 19,436 of record CATIWQ010081514.1, on the reverse strand, counting down.
CCAGGATCAGCTCTTCCGGGAAATTTCGGTACAGCTTAGATTCGTATGCCCAATCCGTACCACAGAGTAGAGATTCGGGTCGGGGGATGAGTTATCTATTTCATCATCATTTTAGTTAAATTACACTATGAATGAGAAACCACGTTTATAATATTCGAACTAAACTAGATATTTTCAGTTTATGTTTATCACGCATGCATAAAACGGTAAGTAAATTGCAGAAAATAAACACGTAGGAAATTAAATGCGCCTATTCTACGGGGTATTAATTAACATATTGGGCTTAGGGGATTACAAATCGCCTAAATACATCGAGAACCTAGGGAATACGATCGCCTAAAGTACATCGATATCTAACAAATATTAAATTTGATTTTTAAAATGAAAAGTGGTACTCGAAGGAAAATAAATCCTAACATACATCTACCCTAGACTACCTGCATCCACAAAGGTTAGCACAAATACGGCACATCACAAATAATTACAAGTATGTTCATTTTGAATTTTGTGAGACACGTATGGTCTCATTTAAAACATCGGAAAGCTAGAAATTTCTTTTTTTCATAAAAAAAAGTTGTTCATTTTATTCACACAAATTTATTTAACCATTTTTAGAGAAAATGCCACATGCAAATAACTGTCGGGTCGATTATCCGGGAACTTCAGTTCCCTTCGTGGGGGTTTCCTAACACACTTCATAACAATACAACACGAAATAAATCTAGGTCCCAAAAATACATAAATCATGAAATTATTAAAACATTCTGAAAAAGAAATCGTTGGAGCTGATAAAATAACATTCTGGTAAAATAAAACTCGGGTTTGTAAAATTTTCACATGTACATTTCATGTTGCTGAAAACTCAGATCTTAAACCTGAACGGTCACCACTGACCCTCTTGAACATGAATCGAAATCTGGAAATTTTTAACACATCAAACACCTATATATGATAAAAACACATGAAGCATAACTCTAGGAACTCAGAGGCTTATCCCGTAGCTGTGAATTCACTTTTTTCGGTCCACAAAAATACCCAAAAAGTCCTCCTCATTTCTTTGGTTCGGTTTTGCTTCTTTTGACGGAAATGAAGATTAGAGGTCTCCTTTTTTAGGGAAGGCAGTGCTTCCTAGAAATGGTGTGTAAAATGTGAAAGGGAAGAACAAGAGTTACTTCTTCCTTTTGGTTTAGTTCTTAGAAATGCTCTAAAATCTCAAACTTTGCTTTGGTTTTTGTTTTTGCGTTTTTAGGATTTTTTTATTGTTTTTATTGATTCTTTCTTGCAGAGATTTTCCAGTTTTTTCCTTCAAAGAATCCCCCCTCCCTTTTGTGACTGAAACTTAGCTCCTTTTGTGGACTCCCTTCAATCCAAAAGTCATCCACTTGCACAAGTGGCACACCTCACCAATCTTGTCGTTTCTTCATTATTTCTCCCCCCATGTGGGTTGGCAGCACATTGACAGGGTGTATGGTAAAAAAAGTCCGAATTATGTGTGAGGGATGGGTGTTTTTTGTTGAATAATGCGAGATTTTCTTTTTCTGACTGTCTGTAATCTCGATTATCATTAACGATAATGGGCGATATCGTTAACGATATCCTTCCACATAGTTAACGATATCGAATAACCCAGCGAGCTTTTCTTGGTTTGGGCTTTTAGATAGGGAAGAAAGGCCCAAAGATACAAGGCAGATGATTTCCGGGCAATCTCAGGACTCTGCAAAATGCAAAACGCTAACAAGGGAAAAATTACAGCTTCATCATCGAACTCGTGAGTCAGGAGTAAAAATCCCATGCTCACAGCCTACCCCTCATGGGATCACTGCTGATATGAGATTAGTATGGTCCCACGATTAAAAGAGTAGTGGGATTTAGAGATAATGCCTGCCCAGTCCCGGTTGGCACTCTTTGGGGATGATAGCTGGAAGCTTTCATCTTGGTGCGACGTTGTCAGGGATTGGCCATTCCGTGCCCCTTATGAATTGGCTGTTTGGCAATGATTGCCACTTGTGAGTTGACCATGACTCTCGGAACTACTGGGGAAATGATGAAAGCCGTATGCTCCATGACTTTGACGATACGTCGACTATTGTGAGTCTTCGTTGAAATCCGCTATGGGATGGTTGACCATTGTGGTTTGAATTTTATGCCCCTTGTGAGTTGACTGTAACTCTCAGAACTGCTAGGGAAAGGATGAAAGCCGTATGCTCCATGCCTTTGATGATACGTCAATTACTGCGGGTCTTCATTGAAATCCGCTGACCGTGATAAGGCCGGGATAAGGTGTGAACTGTAGAAAGTTCAAATGACTGTAAAAAGTCAAGAATTTTGAACTGTAGAAAGTTCGGATGACTGTAAAAAGTCAGGAATTCCGAACTGTAAAAAGTTCGGATAACTGTAAAATGTTTGGATTTTGAACTGTAAAAAGTTCGGATGACCGTAAAAAGTCAGAAATTTTGAACTATAAAATTTCAGATGACTTTAAAAAGTCAGGATTTTGAATTGTAAAAATTTCGGATGACTGTAAAAATTCACGATTTTTGAACTGTAAAAAGTTCTCAGAGGTTACGCCTACTGTAGAAAGTTTGCAATGGATGCCCCTTGTGAGTTGAAGGGATGCCTGCAAGAATGAGGAATTTTATTAGTAGATATACTTGTGACATATTTTTTAATTCCTTGATTGATATTCTTGAGAGAAAAAATTTTTTCCCCTTCAATCAAGAATTGAAAAATAAGGGTTATGAAGAGGATGTCCTGATGACCGCTATGTTGTTCTGGGAGCCTTTTGTGATGTTGTGATGTTGCTTGAAAGAGGCCTAGGTAGGCTTTGAATTGACTTTAGGCTTTGAATGGCCATTGTCTTGTTTGTAGTTTCCTCATGTGGAGGTGGAGATTCTTATTCACTGGGATGAGGTTGCCCCGGTTTAGCATCGCCTTGACCTGTAAGTGACATGATGTGCATGTATGTATGAATGACTTTATGCATGAACAATATTTATCATATGATGTATGTTTATTTGTTGTAGGTGTCGTGGGCCTCGTTCATTGAGGAGCCTTTTCTTGTACTGGTACATGACTGCCCCTAGGGTTTATCTTGTTAGGGATTCCATGGGTGACTCCCTCAGATTGACGAGCATGGGTTCGTTGAATCAGATTCGAGTTTAAAGTTTGGATCTGATTTAAGGAAAGTCTAGATGAGTCGTTGATCTTGAAGTGTGTTGACGATGATCGCTTGGAAGCCATTTGTCTGAAGTGTTGCACATACCGTTCAGAGGGGGAGATGATAAATTTGATGTTGGTTCTAATTTCTACATAGATCACCCTTGCGGGTTTTCAATCCATCGAACCTTATCCTAATTTTTTCCTAGACCGCCCTTTCAAGTTTTCAATCCAGCAGACCCATTTTTCTTTATTCATCTTGTTTGTTTTTTGGATGTTTACTTGCAATATTCTACCATCGGTATGCAAGCAATCTAAGTAAGCATATGCATAAAGATTCAGCAAAAATGACAATTCATTGATGAACTTTAACAGGGGTATAAATGTTTCAGATGATTTGACTCCTGCCATCAATTAGCCCTTTCAGGTTTTCTAATCAATGTAGTTCTCTCAATATCCTAAGTTTTTCCTGAGCTGCCCTTTTCGGGTTTTCAACTCAGCAAACTCATCTTTTTGTGTTTTTAAAAGAAGCCCTAATTTTTGCTTAACTAACCGAGTGTTAATTGACAGGCTAATTACAAATTTTTTTTTGTTCGTACTACTTTTTATTGATTTATTTCTTTCACTCATGCATGATAGCAATTGATTAATTTGGATAGATTTGGTTGATCGGTCGCTGTTCATGTCCACGACTTCATTTGTTGACTCATTTAGCGTTTCTGACCAATTGGTTGGAACTCATGCTGTCTTGCTAGCTTGAGGTGTATGTGACCATAAGTCATGATCATCGGCATTTCCTTTTATGGTGCGATGATTGCTCTATAAATAGTAATGGGTCATGTGAAGGAACTGTTGACATGTTCGACGGTCTGACTCTTGTTTGATTATCCCATGAATGATGGTGATCTGTGTGATGGAGTTGTTGACGTGTTCAATGATCCTACTCCTTCTTCGTGGTATTTCGCCAATTGGTTGGTCTTATGAATGGTGGTGATGGAGTTGTTGATATGTTCAATGATCTGACTCCTTCTTTGTAGCACTGCATCGGTTGAATGCTTGTGATGCAGTTGTTGATGTGTTCAATGATCTGACTCCTTCTTTGCGGCATTGCACCTGTTAGTTGGTCTTATGAACGATTTGATTCCTTCTTTGTGGCATTGTGCCAGTTATTGGGTCCCAACCTGCTTGGTCTTATTCTAACTCCGATCCTTTTGATCTTTGCATGAGTCAGTGGATGTTTCATGTATGGAGATCTTTCCATTGATCTTTCGTATTTGTATGATGAAGCAATTGCTATCACGTGTTGTCTAAGTACATGTATTTATCTCTCACTTCCTCTCAAGAGGCAAATCATTTGAATTTATTGTGAGAAATCCATTTATACCCAAATTAATTTCATGACATGATGTGTCACATGTGCTAAAAACCATATGTATATGCTTATGAGAATGCATGATGTCATTGATAGAATATCAAGCAAGCAAACAAAGTTCAATTGAAAATTCAAAAGCCCCGTATTACATAATTAAGCATGTGTTATTCTAGTGACCTTCCGATTCAAAGTGCTCCAGGGATTCAAAGTGTTCCATCCTATCTGCCTTCTTAAACACTTCTTGATAGCTCGAGAAGATGTCTGATCTAAATTTGTTCCTGTATGATGGCAGTGCACCATCCAGAAGCTTGGTTATCATCTCTGGTAGAGTTAAGCAAGCCTGAAGCCTGATTTGTGTGGCTATCCATTGTGTATAGTAGGATTTGAAGTTCTCACCCTGTTCCTACCTTATAGCGTCCAGATGTTGCATTGTGGTTTCCATTTGAGAGTTGAAACCGTAATGTTCCATCATGGCTTGAGTGAGGCTATTCTAATTAGTAGTTATATCCAGTGGGAGGTGACTGTACAATTCGTTGACTGGGTGGCCAAAGGTGATGATAAAGAGCTTTGCCATCATCCATTCGGTGACCCCTAATGCTCTCATCACTATCTGATAATGAATCAAGTGAGCGCGCGGGTCACCAGATCCTACATACTTCTCAAACTGAGGCATTGCGAAGTTCGGGGGTAAGATGTCTTCATCCCCGATTGTTGGTTGCACTAATTATGAATTCATGAGATGATCATTGTGAGTAGCCAAGAATTGTTGCCATAGTTCTGCCATTCCTGGTTGTTAGAGGATGGCAGCCCTTGTGCTTGGATAAGAGCCATATTGCCTTTGGGGATATGCTGCAAAGTGGGGCAATTGAGGTGCCTGGAACTGTGAGGTGGCTAACGTATTCCCGTTAGGAACAGGGTGTTGGGTCATTCCTTGGTAGAAAGGCCCTGATGCAAATTTTGGCTGGACAGGCTACCCCTGGAAGTGTTGGGAAGGATTGGAGAAGTTATATTCTGGCTATCCAATCGGAGCCTGTTTCAGTTGACTTTGTCCTGCCCCGAATTGATGAAAGGTAGTTGGGGTCACCATGTGTGAGGTAGGAGGTCCCCCTGTTGGATTGGCGTTGTAAAGGGTGACCTCTGGGTTAGACACTGCATTCTGGGCCCTCTCAACATTTAGGTGAATGAGCAATGCTAGCTGTTCGCTATTGGCAAAGGCATCTAAGGCAGCTTCAATCTCAGCGCTCATCGACGAATGCTGAGAATTTATCTCATAAGGATAGGGTGATCTTTCCTCACGCCTCCTTCTTGTGGATTGGCCATAACAGTGCGTAGAATTGAATCTGAGTCTTAACCCGAGTCCTCACTTGAGTTAGTAAACACCCTCCAGATTGGCCATAATTCGAGAAACGCGAACTCGGCGATGAGCAGGCCTTTTCCTATCTAAGATACATAAGTAGAGGGCCAGATGTGCTTGTAAGATTCATGACATGACTCATGATGCGAGAAATGCATGATATGTTTAATGTTATGGCTGCATTCACAAGGGTTAGCATGCCATGATGCTATAAAACTCATGTTTGTCAATCCATTTGAAACAAATAGGGTTAGTCATTAGCAATAAAGATGTAACTCAACTGATAATAAGACCTGACCCATGTGGTGAGGGCTTGCGGTTAAGGTGACCCGTGTTTTGCCAATCTGTTTGAAACAAAACAGGTTGATTGCCATATTACTCGTGTGGTAATAGGCTTATGGTTGAGGTGTGACTTGTGTTTTGCCAATCTGTTTGAAAAAAAACACCGAAGTTTGCCTATTACTCGAGTAGTAATAAGCATTCCAAATTCATTTATGGGGGTGGCATCCTGGAGATGCAAGTATGTGTTTGCTAATCCTTTTGAAACAAACAGACAGAGAAAATGACTAATGGTCGCGTATCATCCAAGTGATAATACACTTTTGAATTTTGAGAGTTCAAGTTCGAGTAAAACAATGCGTTATACCCTATGATTTTGGGAATGAGGACATGAACATGGGTGACCCTAATCTAAGGTGACATTGTCTCATCGCATCTCTAATTCTAGGTTCGAGTTCGGGTAGAACAATTTGTCATACCCTCAGCTTAGAATTCCATGAATCTAAGCGAATAGAGGTCTGAGTGTTCAGTAAACACTATCTTGACCATGTGTGATCCTAATCCTAGTAACGCTATCTCATCGCGTTTGTCTAACTCTAGGTAAACGATACTAGGATAATGAAATGTGTGTGTATAATTTATGTCTGCACAACAAATCATGGCTTAGCATGATGCTTTTTGCGAAATAAGCATGGTGATGTGATAAACACGTAGCACATTACACACAACGTATCTATTCCAAACTTATGTCTCCCGCGTATAAGGGGTAGGCTCCTAATATCTAGGCTTGGATCATCTTAATACTGTGAAGAATTAAGGAGCGAACCTGCACAAAAAGATGGATTTGTTTTTGTAGACCTAGGGAAAGTGTCTACGGTTTCCTTATATGAGCTTGGTCAATGGTTGTTGATGTAGAAGGTTCTTGTTGCACTATGATACACTTTTCCCCCTTTTCCAAGAGATTCCATACGGTATGGCAACAAGTGACCCACTCGTTAGGTTCCTTCGATCACCAGGGGGTCACGAAGTATACTTATGCAAGCTTCTCAGTAAAATAGGGTAACCTAACCTTAATGGCTAATTCGTCTAATGCATATGCTTTGTTTGATATTTTAAATGTGGGCTAACTATTTTGATAACTTTTCAATACTCATCCAAAAATCTTTTAAACTTTTAAGTTTATAAAAAAGATATCCCCAGTGGAGTCGCCACTGTGAACGAACGACATTTCGAAGGTCCCGCACGGACACCGTGAGGCGCCGGCCCCGTGAGATAGGGCGTGGGGTTTTCGAAACCATGGATTTTGGGCTTTTGGAAAAGCGCATTGGAAAAGAGTGTTTTTCTTTGAAAAGTGTGCTTTTCAAGCTTAATAGACTCAAGATCAGGATCCCTAGTCTGTGTTACAGAGTCGCCACCCGGATTAGCTCTTCCAGGAAATTTCGATACAGCTTAGATCCGTATGCCTAATCAATACCACAAAGTAGAGATTCGGGTTCAGGATAAGTTATCTATTTCATCATCATTTGAGTTAAATTACACTGTGAATGAGAATCCACGTTTATAATATTTGAACTGAACTAGATATTTTCATTTTATGTTTATCACGCATGCATAAAACGATAAGTAAATTGCGGAAAGTAAACACGTAGGAAATTAAATGCGCCTATTCTACGGGGTATTAATTACATCATTGGGCTTAGGGGATTACAAATCACCTAAATACATCGAGAATCTAGGGAATACAATCGCCTAAAGTACATCGGTATCTAACAAATATTACATTTGATTTTTAAAATGAAAAGCGGTACTTGAAGGAAAATAAATCCTAACATACATCTATCCTAGACTACCTGCATCCACAAAGGTTAGCACAAATACGGCACATCACAAACAATTACAAGTATGTTCATTTCGAATTTTGTGAGACCCGTATGGTCTAATTTAAAACATCGGAAAGCTTGAAATTTATTTTTTTCATAAAATAAGGGGTTCATTTTATTCACACAAATTTATTTAACCATTTTTAGTGAAAAAGCCGCATGCAAATAATTGTCAGGTCGATTATCCTGGAACTTCTGTTCCCTTCATGGGGGTTTCCTAACACACTTCATAACAATACAACACGAAATAAATCTAGGTCCTGAAAATACATAAATTGTGAAATTATTAAAGCATTCCGAAAAAGAAATCGTTAGAGCCGACAAATTAACATTCCGGTAAAATAAAACTCAGGTTTGTAAAACTTTCACATGTACACTTCATGTTGCTGAAACCTCAGACCTTAGACCTGAACGGTCACCACTGACCCTCTTGAACATGAATCGAAATTTGGAAATTTTACAAACATTCTGCTTGTATTCTACCTGGAAAATGACATCGTTGAATGATATCTCGATATCATTCAATGATGTCTCGATATCGTTCAATGATGTCGATATCGTTCAACGATGTCTCGATATCGTTCAACGATGTCATGATATGGTTCACCGATGTCGCGATATCGTTCAACGATGTCGTGATATCATTCAACGATGTCGCGATATCGTTTAATGATGTTGCGATATTGTTCAACTATGTCGCGATATCATTCAACGATATCGTCATATCGTTGAACGATATCGAAGGTGCAGAATACATGCAGTTTTCTGTTCTTGCCAATTTTTACATTTTCACATTTTTAACACATCAAACACCTATATATGATAAAAACATGTGAAGCATGACTCTAGAAACTCAGAAGCTTACCCCCTAGCTGTGAATCCACTTTGTTCGGTCCATGAAAATACCTAGAAAGTCCTCGTTTCTTTGGTTTGGTTTTGCGCCTTTTGATGGAAATGGAGATTAGAGGTCTCCTTTTTGAGGGAAGGTAGTGCTTCCTGGAAATGGTGTGTAAAATGAGAAAGGGAAGAACAAGAGTTTCTTCTTCCTTTTGGTTTAGTTCTTAGAAATGCTCTAAAATCTCAAACTTTTCTTTGGTTTTTGTTTTTGTGTTTTTAGGATTTTTTGGTTGTTTTTGTTGATTCTTTCTTGCAGAGATTTTCCAATTTTTTCCTGCAAAGAATCCCCCCTCCCTTTTGTGATTGAAATTTAGCTCCTTTTGTGGACTCCCTTCAATCCAAAAGTCATCCACTTGCACAAGTGGCACACCTCACCAATCTTGTCTTTTCTTCATTATTTCTCCCCCCATTTGGGTTGGTAGCACGTTGACAGGGTGTATGGTGAAAAAGATCCGAATTATGGGTGGGGGATGGGTGTTTTTTGTTGAATAATGCGAGATCTGCTTTTTTTGACTGTCTGTAAACTCGATATCGTTAACTATAATGGGCGATATCGTTAACGATATCCTTCCACATTGTTAACGATATCAAATAACCCAGCGAGCTTTTCTTGGTTTGGGCTTTTAGATAGGGAAGAAAGGTCCAAAGAAACAATGTAGATGATTTCCGAGCAATCTCAGGACTCTGCAAAATGCAAAACGCTAACAAGGGAAAAATTATAGCTTCATCATCGAACTCGCGAGTCGGGTGTAAAAATCTCGTGCTCACAGTAGGAATTGCCAGAATCGACGACTCCCATTAAAGAGTGGACACAGTTTGATCAACTTTAGCTTTCACTTACATACCTTACAACTTTGCTTTGCTTTCTACTTATACTTTCTATTTCGAAGTTTATGATATGTTTGTGTCATAATGAGTATTTCGTGTTGAGTCTTTTATATTAATAAAGTTTTATGCTTTTGCGATAACTTTAAGAGTAGTTTCAGGGTTAACGAGATTGTGTATAATCACTGGAATTGTGATTATAACGCTGTTTAGTGAGCTAACATTTTTGGAATGGTAACTTTCTAAATCTGGCTATGTGAGAGCGACCCATACTAAGCATAGTAATATTGTTATCCAGGTTTATATAATCGTCTTAATTCATTTGCACTGGATTTAGAAAAGTCATTTCATGTGTTGCTCTACGGTGAATAATTGAATATCTGAGCATTTAGAACCGAATCTATTAAATTAATGTAATGCACATAATATCTTTGATGATTTTGTATGTTTTCTTTGCTACACTTGTTCTTAGGGAATATCTGTATACTTTTTATCTTCTCTAATCTTTCATACATTTGTCTATCCATCCATCATTCCAATCCTTCAAACTAAATTACATTATTTTCTTTTGTTCTATTCCTCTTGTTGATCTTTAGAACCGGTTCATTCCCTATGGGATCGATATCTTTTAAAACTATATCGTAACTTTATACTTGCAGTGGTCACCATTTTTCTATTTAGATAAGCGATATTGACAACACCTGTTCGTATTTTGAACTCTTATCTTATCGATAGGAATGTGGGAGACAAGGTTTTTGGCTTCTTTATAAAATATAAATCCTCAGAGTCAATAGAGTCAAAACCTTACGAATATAAGCCTCGACAAATCTTGGTGAGGCTCCTCGCTAGAGTTTCTGACGAGCCTCGCTAGAAATTTGGCGAGGAGCCTCGCCAGACTTTTTCTAGTGAGCCTCCCCGCCAAAATTCTCTGCCTTTTTTGGATTTTTGGGATTTTTCCTATAAATAGCCAGGAATTTTTCGATAAACGGGACCGGAAATTTTTAGATAAAAATATAGCACTTAGAATTGCATCGGATTTGAAGAATCAAGATAACTTTATTCAAGTTTTCAATACAATCCTTTTACCTAAACTAAAAGATGAGGAGGACTTCCTAAGGTCAAGCAGATATCTTTGAAGTGGATTCATTTCATAAGGGTAAGCCTCTGAGTTCCTAGAATTGCCAATTCCATGTTTTCAGTTTTCTACTTCTTCTTCTACTTTCATCTGTGGACCTAGGATTTTCAATATTTTATTTTATCCCAATGTTGTAATTTCCCTTCATCTATAATTTCTTTATTAAAGAAGATGTATGTTAGAAAACCCCCACGAAGGGAATAAAACGTATTCCCGGATAACAGTCCTCACCACTTTACCATGCGAGCAATTTCATTAATTAAAATGAGCAACCAATATGCTCACAAAATGAACCATTTTATTTTAAATAACAAACTCATTATCGTGATTTGCTTTTATATAGTCCACACGGGACTCGCTAAATCCAAAATCAAGCATGTGTGAAATGTATTGTGATATATCCTGTGGATGCAGGTAGATTAGGATTAGATGTATGTTTAGGATTTTAAATTTTCTTCGGGTATCGCAATTTCATTTTTTAGGAAATGTATTTAATAGATTAAGCGGGAGGTTGCATTCCCCGAGGTATTGTAATTTTTAATCTTTACTTTTCCACATTTACTTTTCGCAATTATTTATTTCTTTATGGATGGATTTATCACTTTTCTATACGTGAACCATGAATATGCAAAATTAAGAATATACGGTTTTCTGTAGACGTAATATAATGTGATCCAATAAGAAATAAGCAACTTATCCCAAACCCGAATCTCTATATCTTAGTGGGCCGTCCCCCGGACTTTAAGCCTCACAGGACTCTAATTCCTCAAAAAAGCTAATCCAGGCGGCGACTCCACACTAAGAGACGTCGGATTCGGGTTTGACTAATCTAAAAACGTTTTCGCTCTCTCTACCAAACTTTTTATGGGTCCATGACCCGGTACTTTTTTCAAACACCCCGGTGGACCGCACCTCTCATCCTCGCGCGCTCTCAGCCCATCGCTTCGTGTCATCCGCTCATAGTGGCAACTCCGCTCGGGATTTTTTCTAAAAACTTGTTTTTTCAAAGATTTTAGATTTTGGATTAGTGCTGAAAATTATTGATCACATTATTCCATATTTTCTTAATTATGACATATTCATAATTTCACATTGCAATAGAGGGGAATAGCCCGTAAGATTAAGGTACCCTATTACCGCAAAGGTTTCTCTTGTACTAATCTGCCTCTATGAGAAAAGATAGTACTTGAGCGGGTGGAGCACTTGTTGCCATATCGCATGTACCTCCCTCGTTAGAACCCATTTGGGGAGAGGCTTGGAGTGTATTTTAGTGTAACAAGAACCTTCTATATCAACAACCCATTTATAAACCTCATGTAAATAAACTATAGGCATTTTCCCTAGGATGTTACCCAACAAATGACCATGCATTATATTTTCTTGTAAGTACGCTCCTTAGTATCTTCATGGTACTAAGATGAACCAAACCTAGGATAGAGACTAGACAAAAACCTTACACGTGCTAAGTGTTTACTGCTTTCCCATTCATCATGCATTGTATAAATGTGCCATGCTAACCGCGAATCTCAATGCAGACACTTGAACGTGCACACTCATGATATTAAACATGACTTGATATTATTCATATTTAGGACTTAGTCGACACTCGAGATCATGTCACCCTAGGATAACATGAACCCAATTAGAATCATGTAACATCACTTCCCCCTTCAGCGTGACATCAACATGATATCCGACTCTTAAGATAAAACCTACCCAAATCTTTGTGTGATGCTCACTTGGCATCCGATTCACAGCCATTTCGGGGTAATTATACATACCAAAAGCCTAAAAGATGTAAAACACACTTCCCCACGTTAAAGGATATCCCAGTCGATATCCTAAAGCCCACAAGGGGTGAACTTACTTCAGAAATCTTACCTTACCCTCAATCATGATGACCACTCACCCGAACTACCCGCCTACGAAAGGCAATAATTCATGCATCACCACACGAGTAGGTAGGTCACATCATTACATCATTCCCGTTCTCACTTTCACATAGACAGGGTGTAGTTATCGAATCTATAGGATTATCATTCACACATTCTTATCACCTGAACTAACGATCCTATTTTGTTTTGATTGATTTTTATCTCACGTCATAGCACGTTAACCATTTGTGTATGCAGCCACAACATACGCATCAATCACACATCATAACTTTACATGCATTCCTTAATGATCACCATGTATATTTCAGCAAGGGAAAATCCTGTCTACCAAAGGGCTTGGAACAGGGCTTCTCATCGTTTGATCTACATCTCTCCAACCATATCTAATTAAGAGGGAATTCCGTACATAGACTCTAGTGAAAGCTCAGATTCGGAACAAAGTACCCCACGCAGTCTCAATAACATGGCTAACCAACAGGAAGAAAATGTGGTAAACGAGCAGAATTTCGAGGCAAGACAAAACCCGCAACTAAACCAATCGTCAGTGAGCATCGAGATTGCTATGATAATGAATTCCTTTGTTACTAGTGACCAGTTCGCATAAATCATTAATCACCACACTAGGACGGAGCAGCCCGAGTAGAGGGAAAATGAGGTAGTACCCAACTTGAACATTGGTGGCACGATCCTACCTGGAGGACCATCATCTTCTACTATAGTACTCCCGAGTGCTGGGACAGTCATTCCAACTTTCTATCAATACGAAGCGGAGTAGGGCCAACCACAAGTTAGTCAAATGATATTTGAATTCACTTCGCAGCCACAGATTGGTGGGTAATTCTTCCTAGGTTAGCAGGGATAAACTTCATTAGCTCCCAGAACGGTGGGGTCGCCTAAGATCAGATCCTCTTCAAACTTCATCCCCTTTGCTCAGACTACGGTGCCAAGTTGGGGTGCATCGTCTCAGATGTTCCAAGGACCAGGACAGTACAACTTGGGTACATAATATGGTGGGTTCTTGGGGACCCCAAGCAGTATTCTCCAATAGCCTGGAATGGCTAAACTATGGCAGCAATTCTTGGCTACTCATGGAGGGCACCTTGCACAGGGGCAGATGGGTCCAATCCCAACACAGTCAGCACCCAGGGATGAGGATACTCTACCTCCAAATTTTTCCATACCCCAATTTGAGAAGTACACGGGCAACACAGATCCTCATGCACATATTACACATTATCAGAATGTAATGAGGGCCATAAGGATCAGTGATCGTATGATGGCCAAACTATTCATCGTTACACTAGGGAGCCCTGTAAATGAGTGGTACAGTCATTTACCGATGGATATAGCCTATGACTAGGGAAATCTGTCCCAAGCGATGGTGGACCACTATGGCTTCAATACTTTAATGGTTACTACAATGCAAAATTTGGAGGCTGTGAGGAAAAAGCAGGGGGAGAGCTTCAAGCCTTATTTTGAGAGATGGATGGCTACCCAAGTAAGTTTGCGGTTCGCCTGACCTTTTCAGAGATGATCGTGAAGCTTTTGGATGGCGCACTGCCATCCTATCGGAAAAGACTTGGATCTGAAACCTTCCATAGTTACCAAGAGGTATTTGTTCGAGCTGAGAAGATAGAACGGTATGATGCAATGGAGGTAGAAACAGGGCAGAAGGTTGCTAAACTATATTACAGGAAGAACGACTCCAACCCGGTGCAGGTGAAAGCAAAACAACCAACAGTGCAACTGGTGTAGGAGGAGAAGGTGGTCGCTGTCAGACATTCGAAAGAGGAGTACCATGGCATCTCCCCATACACAACTTATCTTGGGTTCCTATTCACTAAATTGTAGGAACTTAAGCAGTTAGAGAGTCTTAAGAAGCATGTCCCTAATAAATCCGAGGATAAAAATAATTACTGCCATTATCATGTAGTTATCAGGCATCGTACAAACAACTACAAAGAACTTCTAAAGGCTATCCAGAAGTTAGTAGATGACAAGATCATCCATGAGCCTGCACTTAAGCCAAGCACGAAGAACAACACTTTGCCGAATTTTGAGGCAAAGGTAGGTATGATCAACTCTAGGCTAGAGGAGGTGAAGGTCTTGAAGTGTGTATCGAAGGGCTTGGGGAGTTTGTAATAATGATTGGATTAGGAAGGGATCCTAATCATGTTTTAAAGATGCTAGAGAAGGAGTTGAGTCATCGCGGATTCCAAGGCGAGATCAGGATGTCTGAGGTTGACCTTGCTGGGATGTCGGTATTTACAGGCCAGAAACCTATATCACTTCACGTAGGGAGGATCTGTTAGGAGAACCACCAACCAGCAAGGGAGAATAATATGTTATGGTAATCGAGTTTGGAATGGACTCGAATGACGTGATGGAGATTCTTGAGTCTCAATCAAGTAATCGGGTAATTAGAGAAAGGGAAGAAGTCCCGAGGGCCAGTTTTAGCTTGGCTGGAATGTCAATTTTTTATGGGAATGAAGCCATCATTCCATCTGTCCAAATTTTATACCCTCTGTTGAGCACATGGTCTTTCTAAGAACATGATAGCAACACTGTTTCCATGCTCGCTAGCAGGGGTAGCAAGTTAGTGGTATGATATGCAATCGGAACAGACCAAGAGCAATTAAAACTATATTGTGGCGGAGTTCCAAAAGGTGTTTTTATTTTTAGAGCCCCCAAAGCTAAGCATGTGAGATCTGCTCACTTGTAGACAAAGGGAGGGGGAATCACTCACCGGCTACATAAAGAGGTGGATGTTTATTTATGTGGTGCTATCGGATAGACCATCGAAACTTTCAGGGGTATAGATAATAATAGGGGGATCCCAGGACTAGTACCACTACCATCTATCAAGGTTGTCTATCCTAGATTTTGATGAGCTGTCATATCATGCTCATCACCTCGATAGACAGATAACCTTCAAACATTACAATGTCCTCGCAGTAAGGTCGGGGATACCCACTAATTTTGTACTGGCGATGCTATCTAGATCCAACCCCGGGGCTAAATATGGTGGTGGGTGAAGGAGAAGGCACAGAAGAAGCTCCGTTGGCAGAAGTATTCTCCGTAGAAGGGACTGAACCTCGAAGAGACACAGTGTAAGTAGAATATGGGAGAATATAAGTAAGGGTGCCCATTGACCTCGATGCGTATGTTATTAAGTCAAGAAGGAATAGGAAGACAGAAGAGGGGACCTCACTTAAGGTAGAGACCACCCACAGCGGGAAGAAGTCTATAAACTTGGACTCTTACAAATTGAAGGGGAAACGTGGCCAAACCGGGGATGAATATCCCTTGGGCAAATTCTATGGAAATGATGGTGATAGAGGATGGAGTCTGAGGGTTACCCAAAGTGGTCGGGTTTTCTGAAGGGAAGAAGTAGTACAGCTTAATGACTCCAAGCCTGAAGAAATTGCGAGGGAACAACCTGAGCCATCTCTACCCCCAAAGGTGGATGAAGACATGCTGGATGCAGACCCTTTGGTGAATTAGTTGAAAGGGACTCAGGTAAAATACCGTATATGGAGGCCGCTTGAGACATCGCAAAAGCACAGGATGGGCCTCGTTAAGAGGTTGATGGAAATGGCCGCCACGCCTACAACCATCGATAATTGAGATGTGCGCCACCATTGGGGAAGGAATTGCTCCCCATCAAATGCCATCTATAACCTTTGATCATTCAGAGCTGCCATAGGAGCTAGGGTTGCACAATCATACCCTATTTATCAGAGTTCAAAATTTTAATCAGGCAATACCATGTGTGATGGTCGATGATGGGTCGGCCCTTAATCTATGTCCACTCAAGGTCCTACCTCATTAACGGCTAAGAGAGGATATGTTGGCCAAGTCAAATAAGGTGATTCACACCTATGACAATTCAAAGAGAGTAGTAGTAGGCAGTTTCGAATCAGAGCTCACTGCAGGTAGAGTAACATCTAATGTGAAGTTCATTGTACTGGATATCCCAGTAACTTACTCGCTGCTTCTGGGTAGACCATAGATCCATGTGATAGAAGCGATCCCTTCCACTCTGCACTAGAAAATAAAGCTTATCCAAAATGGGAAGCCAATAACAATTGAAGTATATGAGGAATCAGTAATAGCGGTAGCCTCGTTTGAGGAGAGAATGATGCAAGGGCTAAGAGTGGCGATGGCCACTGAAGGAAAAAAGAAGGAACGTGGGACTCCAAAGGGGTATCAATTTTTCCCTGGAAGTTTGAAAGCTCGGATGAAGAAGCAGGGTTTCATCCCTGGAAAAGGCCTGGAAAGCATCATCAGGGGATCATCAGAGCCATTGACCCCGTTCTAGTCACGCCTGGACTAGGTTTGGGATTCACCCCGAACATTAAAATGTACAAACACAAGCGACCCTTGTTTTGCAACATGGTTGGCATTTGCGAGGCTGAAGGTAGTAGGGCATATTGGCAGAGCCGAAACCATCAACCCTAAACGGTGAGGAGGTCAAAGGGCTCGAATATTTAATGATGTTTTTAACTTCATGGCTGGAAAATTGAATGAACACCCTGTTGAACATGTACCGAAAGAAGAACCAATCTTGGACATGGAAATGACCCCGATTGAGAATGAACCAACCGAACCTAAGAGAGGCAGAGCATTGGAAGAGGCAGTGGTAGCATTCGCAAAGACTGTCAACGAAATGATGAAGAAGGGCAATGTACAAGGCAAGGACATATCAGGCACTGTCAGACTCCTCATAGAAAAGCTGGCATAGGCCACCCTTGAAGCTGAACCAACTCCTGACAAACCTATTTTAACAAATGAAGGCCCTCTGCATGTGGAGGATGAAGCAGATGATGTAATAATGAACATTTCATATGTTTTTGACAATTTTACCTATGAGGCTAGTTGAATGAAATACGATAATTTTGCTTACTTGTTCAATGTTCTGCTTGACGACACCATGCATTCATATGATCATACACATAATGTCTTTAACATTCATGACAGATCATTAAATGAAATTAACTTTGGTACAAACAAGTTACCAAAAATGGTGACAATTTCCAATGATTTGAATCCTGAAGAAAAAAGAGAGATCACAAATGTACTTAAATGTCACATGGTAGCATTTGCTTGGTCGTATGAGGATATGCCTGGAGTAGACTAATAGATCGTAGAACACCATATAGAAATTGGTGATAATTAAATCGATAAAACAGAAACAGCGTCGCTTAAGGCCCGAATGGGTAGAAAAGGTCAAGGCTGAACTGGCAAAACAAATCGAAGCTAAGTTCTTGGAAGTGGTTGAATACCTGACATGGCTAGCCAACATTGTCCAGGTAGCGAAAAAGGATGGCAAGGTCAGAGTTTGCATGGATTCCAGGGATCTGAATAAAGCCACCCCAAAGGAAGATTTCCCCCTACCCCACATAGATGTTCTGGTTGACAACGCAGCAAGGATGGTTATGTACTCTTTCATGGATGGATTTTTAGGCTATAACCAGATACTGATGGCTATAACAGATAAGATGAAAATAGCGTTCATCACTAAGTGGGGTGTATACTGCTACAAGGTAATGCCATTTGGTTTGAAAAATGATGGCGTAACGTATCAATGGGCCTTCACGACTCTCCTTCATGATATGATCCATAAGGAAGTGGAGGTTTATGTGGATGACATGCTTGTTACATCCAACACCAGAGAGGAGCATCCAGCTATCTTAGACAAATTTCTCCCTAGAATCGAGAAAAACAATCTACGCTTGAACCCAAAAAAGTGCATATTTAGTGTCACTTCTGGGAAACTTCTAGGGCACATATTCAGCCAGAAAGGAATTGAAATGGATCCTGGTAAAAACAAGACCATTAGGGGGATTAACCTTTCCGAATATAGGCTATTTGTCTACTCCTGCATTTTCATTAAATTTACTCGGATATTCATCAAGTACTTCAATAACATCATTATTAGCAAGCATACTCGAAGGATTTGGTTTTAGTAATTTACCACTACGAAGGGCTATTGCATGCACATTTTCTTTAGGATTTCCTTCTGTACTAGTAGGTAGATGACCTTTTCCTCGAGATGGAATAGAATTCGCTAATTGACCAATTTTTATTTCCAAATTATGAATAAATGATGACTAATTATTAAACAGTTGATCCATTTTATTCTCTAACTTTTTGTAACATTCATCCGACTCTAATTGCTTATTACAAACACCCTCTAGAAATTTGTCTATTCTACTAGTTAACTGCCCTATTCTATCAGTATTCTGATAATTCTTTTATGTCACCATCCTTCCAACTAGAATTTCTATAGTTACTTTCATTATTAGTGTAAGAATTCCCTTGACTTTGAACATAACTCAATTTCTCCCCTACATATGGGTTAAAGTTACACTCAAAAGCAATGTGTCCAATTTGACCACAATTTTCACATTTCAAAGGGTTATTTTTACTTACATGCATATTATCTATCTTATTAGATAAAGCAGATATTTGTGCTTGCATAATAGAATTAGAATCTAATTCATGGACCTTTTTAACTGAACTTGAAGATGTAGATGCAGCATGTGAATGAGTAGGATTAGTAATACTTACTTGTGTTCTTTCCACTGGCCACATACTATTGTTGCTTGCCATATCTTCCAAAAGTTCAAAAGCTTCTTGA
>CATIWQ010081501.1:0-20658 GCA_949673415.1 Euphorbia schlechtendalii | reverse complement strand
TTGTGAAAAGGATTGCATTAAACTAAGGTAAATTTTGTTGCTAGGAGAAACATATTGCTAAGCCCAAAAATTCAACTAAGTCTATCCCATAAATCTCTTATATACCCAAGTCCGATTTCAAATTCCCTGTTGAAAATCAGCATGGAATCTCCAACCCCTACCCTCTCTTTTCATTTTAAATTTTATTTCATTTTATAATTTGAAATTGTTGCGATGTTTATTCTCTAATTAACTTTGCACCTCAAATTTCACTTCAAACCTAACACCCCCACTTTTCAATTCAAATTTTATTTTATTTTATAATTTGAAGTTGTTACAATGTTTATTCTCCAACTAAATCCGCACCTTAAATTTCACTTCAAACTTTAAAACAATGAATATAAAAATAATAATAAATGTTTAACATAAAATAAAATATATTATTTCTATAAATAAAAGAATATTAAACTTTCAAATATATATTCAAACCAAAAGAATTTTTTAAAAAAATAAAAGCAATAAAAAAAGTAACAAAAAAATTGAAGTTGTAAATAGATTTGAATTGATACCATTCACATTTCAAAATTTGAAACTTGAAATAGGGTTGGAGTACTGCACTTCATTTGCAACTTCAAAACACTTTCGAAGTGGGTTGGAGTTGCTATAGAACAATAGTAAATGGATTAAATTATCTAAAATTATGTAACTTGTATGATGAGTCTCTACCGTGGGAAATCCTCTGCAAAATCAGAGCAAGTCTTGTTTCAGTTCTGCTGTGTAACAAAAATATAAACCAAGGACGGCATTTCCGAAATACAAACCAAAATTTTTTTAATACAAGCAGCAGAATGTTTTCTCTTATTTCAAAAGATTGGCAGAAAGTCTCAGCAGAAGCTATTGTACAAAAAAACAAACTTTCAACAAGACCTACAAAAGACTACGACAACAACAACAACAAAGAACTATCAAAGGGAAATGACAGGGTGACGGATTTTGTCACCTTATGTTTTCTATCTCTATTCTTTCTTTCTCTCTTTCTCTGCTACTTTGCTTCGCTTTCCCTTCCTTCTTTAGCAAGTCCAAGAAGATGATCTCTTAAGTACAGGCTTCATTTGCTTGTCCTCTTCAAGTGAAATCATGCCCACATGTGATGGATCCTCAAGCATCATTTTTGCCACTAAGTATCCCGCGATTGACCATGTCTGGTATTTTCTTGCCTGTTTACCAATATATCTCCCGAGTTTCCCGTCGTAATATTCTGGCCAGCTGTCTTTCAGCAAACGGGTCTCTGCCAGATCGATTGCCCGTCTCGCAATTTGTGGCCGTCCCGTTTTGATGCATGCAGCAATAAGCAACCATAAAAGCACTGCATGGACATGGAGAATATGTTTGCACCGTAAAACATGTCATTGTCATCAAATCGGTTTCACAAAAGCCCAATAAACAAAAACGAAAGATCAAAGCAAATGAAAATTTGGTCCTGCACTTTCATGCATTTAATACAATAAAAAGAAATATTCAGACAGAAAAGGCTTCTGTACAATGAATTTGCAGTAACCAAGCAACGGTGAATCAGAACAATTAAAACCCGTGCTAGCAAAACAACAAATAGCATAAATAAAAATCATCAGCAACTAAATTATTTCAATTTGTTTATATCTTTGCTATTTATATAGGCTTCAGTAAGTGATCTATAATATACTAATATTTTCGGTTAAAAATCTCTACTGTACAATAGATGTTCAGTGGATGCAAAATGAACATATAGTGTTAACAAGTACAACCAGTTAGACCAACTTCATGCCTAAAATTGAACTTGTTCCAATTGGATAATGAAAAAAATTTAACTATTCAAGATATAGAGAAGAGAAATGGGACAAACCTGGCCAAGATCCTCCATTATGATAGCTCCATCTGGTATTTTTGGGATCACAACCAGTAATTATTCTCCACTCGTGACTCTCGATTGCAGGATACGATATTTTCAGAGGCATTTCTCCAACCAGCTCCTCCCAACGAGACTCGATAAGATCCATGACAGCCATTGATTGCTCAGGAGTCGCGAGAGAAGAAAGAATGGCAACACAATTGCCTAAAGCGAACCATCGAAAATCCATCCTCGCAGGACTTACATTACCAATGAAATAGCCACCTCGTGTTGGCATAAAATCAAAAACCCAATCTGGGATTGAATCGGGAATAACATTGAACTTATTTACAGCTGTATGTGAGTACTCTTCGGTTTTATATCTATATATGTCATTTAGTTGTTGAAAGTCCAGCCAGAAATAACTCCTCATGTGAAAGCTCAATGCATGCAAGCGTTTCACGATTCTCTCAACAAATTCTTTTCCTTCTGTATCATGTTTCAACATTGACAGAGCACTTCTCAATGCCATAAAGAAAAGAGCTTGAATTTCAATAGGGTAACCATAAATTCCCTGCAACATTAATCTACCATTAGGGCAAGCAAAGAGGGTAACATCTCAAATGATATGAAATGAAAAAAGATAGAACCAACTAATCGCATTCACAACATTCTGAGAAACTAAGAAATTAGATTACTTATTGTGAGATGCTTCATGCACCAAACTACCCATTTTTTAAGAAATTAGAGTATTAATAACAAAGCTTAAGAATGTAATTAATTACTATAAATAGCGTTCATATAAATAATCAGTATATACAAAAAGGAAGACTGCTACATTAGTTCCTTGATGAAGCAAGGGCTACTTTCTTAGTAAGCGAGTGATTCGTTTGCACATAAGCATTATATTCGTTAATTCCAAGACTGCTACATGATGAGCATGTTTGAGATATAAAATTGCATCAACATAATTGATACTCACAAGCTTTGGCAGAACTTATAAAATACAACATAGCTAGTTAATGTATGGACACTTCCATGTGCCAACAATATAACAGGCAGCAAGTTTATAAAGACAGAAGGGAGACAGATTAAGTCCATTAATGCTTGTAAATAAGTTTCAACTATTTATCATGTCTAAAGCCTATAATAAATATTGTAATATAAAACTTGAACAAAAAAATGCACAGTAATCATATTTTTCTTTCTTTATGGGTATGGAAAATAGATTATAGATTAATCAAGAGCCCAAGAAAAGGACCCTGAAATCCTTAACAAATTGACCTATAACATTTATAAGGTTTCACATATAGTCAAGAAGTTCATAAGAGCACTATTATTAAATCAAATGTTGCATACTTTTCCAAGAAAGTGTACACTTTCTCAGTTGTCTTGGTTACAAGGTAAACTAGACAAACTAATCGATAAAATTGAAGAAAGAATACAGTAGTAATTGGCTTGCAATGCATAAAATCAAAATGAGGGTCAATCATATAAATGAAATTGATTACTATGTTCACCATCTCAGGTTCAAGAGGGAAACAAATCAACAATTTAAATAAGAACTTTCTTAACTGACGCATTAATTATTTGTCATAATAGAAACAGCTAAAATCCCCTTAATATCAGTGTAAACAAAGCCACAAAGTACTTCAAAGCAATCCAATCCAAGCTAATCAGCAGATACCATATTAACTATTGTACATAAAATGTTGGCATGGATTTAATTCATAAAGAAAGAGCAAGTTAGAAGATAGAGGAACAGAGAGGGCCAGCTATAACCACAGATGAACATGAACTGATCGGATTAACCAATTAACATATAACGAACAAATAGCGGGGGCTTACCATTCTGCGATCAATCATGGAGCATCCATCAGCACAAAGGAGAGTTGGAAATGTATCAAATCCCTCTGACAAGCATAGGCTTAGTATAAGCCTCATCCCCTTTTGACACTCTGGAGTCTCTGCCAAAGATAAATCCCCTGTCGATTTGGTATATGCGCGAAGCAGAATGATCCACCAGAATCCAGAGTCAACAGGAGCCACTCTGCCAATAGCACTCTCTCCAAAATCTGCAATAAGAGTGTCTGTTTTCCGCTCAGGATCATGAAGTACTTTGAAACTTGCTGGCATTGCCCCTTCCCCGAGTTTGAACCGATCTATTCTCTTTTCCCATCCTTGAAGATGTAGTGTTTTCAACAGGAAGTTCTTAACTATGTCAGGTTCACCATTCATCAAAAAAGCTAGAGCACTGGGTACAAAATCACGTACAAAAACCTGAACAGAAGGAGAAGAATAAAAAAAAAGTATCAAATGCATTGACAAGTTTTCCAGTTCTCCAAAATCAAACTCCCCCTCGATTACTCCAAGCATAACAAGATCACCATTATGATTTGCACATCCAACATTTCAAGACTTGAAAGGAAAATCAACCATGGAAAACATATTTTTATTCCAAACAGCCAAGACTTACATAAAGCTTCAACAAAAAACACTAGATTAAAGATTCTGCCGAAAGAATTACCTGATCATAGTTCAAAACCTCCTCTGAAGCATGGTCATATGCAGCTATAGTACCAACTGGTTGTCCTCTAAAGTACACCATGGACCGCCTAAGTGCTTCCCAAGCATCAGCCACCATTGGGTGGGGCTCGAAGGAGTTGCGAGCTGACGAGGCAGGTGTGTCGAAACCTGACCTTCCTCCTGGCGAATATGTGCTCTCATAGTTATCAGGACATCCTCTAGAGAGCCCAATGGAGAGCTCACTCAATGATCTCTCGTCAAACGATCTCTGCCTCTCTATGTTCAGCCTTGGCTTGTCGAGGAGGCGAGAGAGATCAAAATCATCCATTTCAGGGATTGAACATGATGAGCTCACATTTCTAAGTCCTGTCTCTTTAGTCCCATCCATTTGTTTCTCTGCTTTTATTGTTGAAATTTGAATTCGCTACTTCAGTTTTACCACAGAGAACAAGGATCGGTTCTAGGTCACAAATTCTGAGAAATAGAACCAGAAAAACAAACCAGAAGTTAAAGTTCAAATTGGAAGCTCGAAAAGGACAGTCTAACGTGTCATAATAGAGGCAATAAATAGCAAAAACTAGTCGTTCTTATCCATTAAACTAGGTCCCCACTAATTAAGCAAATCAATTCAGCCAAGAAAAAATCTAATAAGAAAACCTCGTATCCAATTACTGCCTCAACAAGATTGACTACTCTGGATAAAAAAATCGTAAAATTCATCAACTCAAAAAAATGAGAACAGGTTTAATTTGCTCAAGGTACAAGCATTGCAAAAAAATGTTGATCTCATTACCTTTGAATTTATTCTCGGAAAAAAAATAATAATGAGAGAATTTCAAGGAAATGAAATAAATAGATTCAGATCCACCGAAGAAATTAAGAAAAAGAAACGTATTCTCAACTTATCACCTAACCACAAAAAAAATGATATGAAAAAGGAAAGAGAGAGAAAAAAGAAACAACAATTCACTTTCAAGAAAGAAATAAATCAAGTTGAGTCGGGAAAACGAGCAAAAAACTAGATCTAAAGCCATTGAAGAACAGTATCCGTACTATATTTGTAGAAAGAGAGATAAGAGGAAAAAGAAGGAACAGAGAGCAAACCTTAACAGAGAATGAAAATGGCAAGGAGAGAGATTCTCCGGCAGAGGGAAGAAAGAAGCAAAGTCGCCGGTAAACGGTCGGCGAAGAGGCAAAGAAAAAATAGAGAGAAGAAAGAAAAAATTATCGTGCATTAAATCGGTGGTATTTATAGAAGGGGGAGACCGACTGTCTGAGTTGGCAAATGTTTCTGTGTAATTACAAGAAGGGCGACTGGTTTAGCCGGTGACATGGCACGCGCTAAAATAGAGTAGGATTCCATCGTAGTAAACGCCAAATCTTATACATGGGGTTTATTTACATTGAGCCAAGTATTTAAGAATATTTTGCAATATGTCTCATTTTATATATGTATCATTCATTGAAAGTAGGGTATTTTAAAATATCCGGTTTCATGTAAAATTTACTCTTAGATCGAGTTTCATGTCTAAAGCTTAATTTGAGATTGAATTTCTCTATTTGTCTTTTTAACAAATTTATTTTCATGATATAATAATAAATAATTCTTAATTCATTAGTGTTGAAAATCAAAATTATCTATCATCTTCAGTTAAAATATGTTATTTTATCTAAATTTGTAAATAAAATTTTTGTGATGAATGTTCTGATAATAATTTCAAATAGATCTTATGTGGAAAAATTACTTATTTTAGTGTAATTTTAATACATGTATGGCATGTATTTACATAGAGTCTAACTT
This sequence comes from Euphorbia schlechtendalii, assembly GCA_949673415.1. NCBI lineage: Eukaryota > Viridiplantae > Streptophyta > Magnoliopsida > Malpighiales > Euphorbiaceae > Euphorbia > Euphorbia schlechtendalii. The sequence goes on along the minus strand of CATIWQ010081501.1, from coordinate 14,485 downwards.
TTATATTTGTTAAACCAAATGCATGTCTAAAATGTAAAAATATTTTTCTCCACGTTAGAAGATGTTTTTCTATATTTAAAAATCAAACAAAGATAGAACCTAAAGTCTCAACACAATTTTCATCACATGCGCAGATGGAATTTAAAGTTATACCCCACCCTATGAGACTACATCAGTATATATCTGAGATTTAAAGTTATTATGTTGATGATATTTTTCCCATGTGTTACAATAAATCTTTTTTGTATAAAAGCCTATTAAGAGTGACAACTTGTTTTATCGGTAAAGGGTGGCCTTCGTTTTAAACATCACCATCCTCATATTTTGTCTTTACCTATATTACTGTCAGTTTCTGTACGGCTGGAGTTTAGACCTTAATTACACTATCATTTACTCCTTTCAACGTGTAAATTACTATTATAAAATTATGTTTGTATTGTACATCAAAATTCTAGTGTTTTTATAGTTATTACAATTTTTAGAGGGCAAAATTTTTTTTACATCTTATCACAATGAAATTTAATGCACTACCATGTTTTAATATTGAATATAAACAAAATAATAGTTGCTTTGTAAAAATAAAATTTTTATAAGAAATAAACGAAAAAATTGGATCACGTGTAATTTGACATCAAGAGGTGAGGGAAGAACAATTACAAACTGGTCACAAATGAATTTGATGTATATGAGAGTTTACAAATGAGTATCAATACTCATTGGTTCCATGGTAGAAAAATATAAAAATGTGAACCGCAATCTTGGATTGGCTATTATCATGTTTGTGGAATAAAATCTACATGAATTGTCCTATTTATGTAAAATCGATTAAATGATAATATTATAACGGATGTTTTATGGTTATTTTATTTTTACAAATAACTACTTTTCATTTAATTATCGGTGGATTAAATATAGTATCACTCGTTCAATGGTGATAAGAAGTAAAATAATAGTAATTTCAATCGTAGAAACCAAAGTAATTATGAGCTGAAAGTAAATCATATAATTAGATCAATTAAATATTGTTGAATTGGTTAAATTTAAATTTTAAACTAGTAGCCTTGTTTGTTTTTGTTGGATATTTGTGTCAATTGGTTTGTCGCAAAACTTCTTTTTTTATCTTTTTGTTAAAATTAGACACAAATTCACAATCAAAACTCTGAAAAAATTAAAAATTCCACACGTTTAGCATCATCCTGTATATGCAAAGTACTATACCTCATAAATCAGAAGCCGATAATAGCTTCATTGTAAACAAGAATGAAAATAATGTGGAATCCAAGTGTTGGAATATAAAGAAAATGTTTCCATTAATTTCATTCAAGTTTTAAAATATAAATTAATTATAAGAGTATATGCAATGACCTACTATGGAAAAAAAATAAAAAATATCTACTTTATTGTTTTTCAGAGTATATACTCTGGAATTTATTATTAGAAATTTTTCATATTTGATAAAAATAAAAGCAATATTTTGGTTGAGGAAAAACAAAGAAAAGTAAAAATAGTGTAGATATAATCTCAATTAGAAAAAAGGTTTTTTCCACGATGACAGGTCAACTGGTGGGAGGAGTCTTTGGAGATATTCAATAATGGATCCTCTGGAGCACATCCATTTATCCGATACAATTGCATATTATGATACTAATCTTTTTTTTTAAAAAAAATAATACTACTGAATTATAATTAATTGGTACCCTGTAGTTAGGTGAACTTCACCTTCACCTTACCTTTCAAATTGGGATATGGCCTACCCTGCACTTATAAGTTATAACCCATTAAATCATGAAAATATGTAAAAATAATAGTTATTTTACTAAAAAAATAAATTATTTGTAAAAAAATATGATATATTATATTAAAATTTTCAAAATTGAATTCATTATTGGTTAACGATGCATGTGAAACTTGCTTTAGAATACATTACTCAAGGTGATCGATGAAAAAATCAAGGCTCATTGAAAAATGTAGAGTTGAAATCAATTAAGGGAAGTAGGTATGGGGTCAACTAAATCCAACTCATATCCAACACAACAAGATCGATACTCCATATCCATACTTTTTCTATTGGTAAGCAAATGGGGGTGTAATAGACTAATAGGAGTATCTTTAGAGTTAAGAAATAGTAATAAGTACGTTTTGTACAAATTCATGAAAATATCTATGTATTGCTCCATTTACGAGATGAAATTCAACTCTAGCACCGTTTTTGTACAGTAAAACCTTGTTAAATTAATACTCGATTTAGGTATTGCTCCATTTACGAGATGAAATTCAACTCTAGCATCGTTTTTGTACAGTAGAACCTTGTTAAATTAATACTCGATAAATTAATAATCTCGTTAAAATAATAATTTTCTCCGGTCCCTAGTCGGGACCAACGTGGTAAATTAATAATTCACTAAATTTATAAGATAATACGAAAAAATAAATCCATATAGATCTCATTTGACATATAAATTAAGAATTCATAATTTGTAAAAATACATTTCATAACTAATCTAAGAAGAATTTTAAAAATATGAATCTAATATTACTTGTTTCGTTTTAAAATTAATATCTCTTTGAATCTTATCTCTAACATTTTTTAGAGTATTGAGAAAATCCGGTGTAGAGTTCTCATATTGTAAAAGAAAGTGTTTTAAGGCGATTGCTACTTTCAAAGCATCTTTGCGCGAAACTTATTCTAATTCCACACTATCGTCTTCCACTTCATCTTTTTTGTTACTTTCCATAACACTCTCAATTATTTGTTCATCCTTAGGCAACTCCAAACTTGTGTCATTTTCTTCCAGATAGTTCAAAACATCTTCAACATTCATTGTGTCACGATAATTCAATTCTTTGATTAGATTCTTCAATTGCTGTAAGCTATCATTGTCCATTTGTTCTTAATTTTTCAAGGATTCGCCATCTGAAAATCGAAGTTTACGATTCTTGAAATAATTCACAATAGTACTTGAGTGGACATCAATTTTCCATGCCGAGATTGCAAGATTCATTACTTCTAAAACATTAATCTTTTCTGGATTTGGGTTCCCAATTTCAAAACCCTCCAAAATATTTCGATAAAACCGTCGCTGATAATGTATCTTAAAAGCTCGTATGATCCCTGCATCACAAGGCTGAATCTTTGATGTTGTGTTAGGTGCAAAAAAAAACAATTCAATATTTCTCAAACCTTCAATATTTTTTGAATGAGCAAGACAATTATCAACAATTAAAAGAATTTTTCTACCATCCATTTTTGCATCAAGTTGTTGAACGTATTCTTGGAATAAAATCCTAGTCATCCATGCTCTTTTTGTTGGCATGATATTCACAATCCATGCTACCCAAATTCACATTCTTGAAACAACGTGGTTTTGTGTACTTCCCAATTATCCATAAAGGAATTTTCTCAGAACCATCCTCATTACAGCAAATAGCAATTTTAAGTCTTTCCTTATCTTGTTTCTTACCTTCAAGTTGCTTTGTTGCAAGAGAACGATTTGGTTGTAGCCTGTAGAACAATTCAGTTTCATCCATATTAAAAACATCTTACATAGCAAACTGATTAAGTTTCTCTCTTATGGATTGTAAATTGTTCTCCACCACCTCCATATTAACCGATCCACATTCTCCAAAATGACGATATGTCTTGATGCCGTGTCTTGATTTGAAGCGCTTTAGCCAACCTTGAGAAAAATGAAAATCTGGCGTATCAATGGGATACATCTTTTTTAGAAACTCTTTTCCCTTTGTTACAATTAGTTCCCCACTCATATTAACGCGCTCTTGGTTATGAACAAACCACTCGTACATAGCCTTCTCTAATTCTAGAAATTTGGCAGCTTTATATCTTTTGGCATCATCTTTCGGATGTCAAAAACTGATAGATACTTTGCTGATCGTATTTAATATTGTAGCTTGACTAACTTGCAAATTAAACTTCTCTGACACCCATTGTTGCAATTGCTTTTGAGTGCATGCTGGATTTGTTGTTTGTACTCACATAATTCTCTACGTATACCATCTATCATGGTTAATTCTCTATGTGACTCTCTTTATATAGTAACTTAGTTAATATTAGTGCATGTAACTATATTAATAGTTGAGTGGATTTATACATTTAAGTTAAGATATGTATGGAATACTAAAAGTTTATCAATGAAAATGCATGAATTTAGTTAATATGCATTATTAATACTTATTAATTAAATTCATGTATTTCATACATATTCATATTGTAGAGATATAAAATATATACTCTATAAATTAATAATTATTAATTTAAGCAATTAATTAATACCTTGCTAAATTAATAAAATTCCATGGTCCTAACATTATTAATTTATAGAGGTTTGACTGTATATATATGATTGAGTTCAGTTCGGACTTGAGTAATTATACAAAAATCAACCTAACTCATAAATTTTCAGACATTATTGGGATCGGGTTTGGGCTCGACTTACTAGAAAATGAGTATCTAAGCATGGTCCATGAGACTAGGTCGGGTAGGATCAACGATGATCGGCCCAGTTAACACTTATAACTAGACCTGTTTGTGGGTAGGGCACCTGGCTTCAACAAGCCGGGCTTGGACACTCATTATTTAGAAAAACCTGGCCCGAACCCGAGCCCGTCAAAGGACGAAGTTTTATGGACCGGGCTTGGTTTTTATATAAATACCTGAGCCCGACTCGATGAATAATTTTATTCATTTATTATTTATTGATACATTAAATTCATAATTATTTTAAGATTTTATATTTTATCCTATTAAATTTGTATTCTTTATTATAGAATAGGTTACTAAATATTAAAGATTTGAATTAAACAATGTAAACATGTTTAAAATTTAAACATATTTTGGCTATTTTTTTTATTTTTTCTATTTAGTTTAATAAAAAAATTATAACAAAAAATGTTCATGGGGTTAGGCCGGGTTTAGAAATGACCTTGCAAGTTCGGCCCGATCCCAAAATTCTAAAGTATAGGTTTGTGTTAACATTTTAAATAAAGAACCTGTCAAGTCCGGCCCGAACGCGCCCGATGAACAAAGTCTACTTATAACTTCATGAGTAACAGGGTAAAGCGCAAACCAGATAGTATTGAGTTATGACGCATTAGAAACATGGTTGACCAATTACTTGTACACATACAACTATGGTAAACTTTGAGTTTCAAATATTTTTCATTTTGTTATAATGTCTGAGATTATCATCATATCTATCAGATTTGGTCCAACCACTCGAACCAAAAAATGTAGTAATAAAGAGTAAATGTGTCGATATGGTTTGAACTTTCAAGCAATTAGAATAAACATGCTAAAAATGTTATTTTAATATTTTTACAATTTAAAAAATAGGAAACTATTCCCTTGTACTAAAATAAAAACATTGCTAATAAGATTCCTTCAATAATTTAATAATAGTTCATAATTATAACAAATAAAAAATTTTATCCAAACAAGTTTTCAAATTAAATTAAACCTATGTTTTGAAATAAAAAATCTAAATTGCTAAGCATTTCGTGCCACTCACTTCTTTCCTAACTTTTTCCAATTTTACCCTTTTATTTATCAAACCTTTTTTTTTTTTCCTTTCCTAACCTAAATTAAAAAAAAAACTCAACATTCCAAGCTTTGGATTTCTTTTCCATCATGGATGAACGGAGGGAAAGGGCGAGCACCGATCCAGGCAAGCTTTGGTGTTTTTTCCGGCCATCGGGATTGGTCGTCCAGTCCCTTGATTGGTCAGCGTTTGTTGCTGACCAAATCAAGGGCAACCAGTCCGTTTTTGGCGGATCTGTTTTGTTTCTGCTAGATTCTGACAAATCCGTTCATTTCCGACATGAAACGAAAAGAACAGGCTTGTTTCCATTGGCCAGCTGGTAATTCTTTCCGACCAATCACGGAACTGGCCCAAAATTCTTTTTGGCCATTCTCGTTTATGATGAAGCACTTCGTAGGTTTCTTAAGGCAGGGATGCTTCTCTGGAGAGATTCGAAAATTTCATAATTTTTTATTCATAATTTTTTAAATTATAAATTGTTTAGTTAAGTTGTAAAAAACATTAGAAATAATATGTTAAAAATTTGTATATAAAATAAATTATAAATTGCAATATTTAGAATGAGTGGAAAAAAGATTTTGTTAGGTTGTAAAAAAATAATTAATTAGAAATAATAACTTACAAATTTTTAAATGTAATAAATTAGAAATATTGATATTTAGAACCAGTAAGAAAAATTTAGGTTGTAAAAAGATTATGTAATTTGGAAGGTTCTAAAAATCGATTAATCTGATAAGCTTGTGAAGTACGTTATAATTGTTCTAAATATTTGCTTACTTCAATGATGAAAGCAAGTCCAGGAAATCGATTAGATGACATCAACAAAGGTATTAAGATGTATTTAATTTGTTTTTAATGAGTTTCATATTGTTGCAACTTAGAGTCATTATTGCTGAATTTTACTATTCTTAATGTGTTGTCAAATCGTTCTAAAATGTTATCTGCAACATTATTTCTCCTGACAACTATTTTTTAAAATCTAGTATTGAATTTTACTATTCTTTTTTCTACTCAGAATCATTATTGCTAAATTTACGAGTTTTTTTTAACTCAGAATCATTATTACTGAATTTTACTGATCTTTTCTCAACTCAATGTGTTATCAAATCGTTTTGAATAGTTATTCTTTTTAAAATCTACAACATTATTGCTCGCAACAGCTATTCCTTTTAAAATCTAGTAGTGAATTTTTCTATTCTTTTTTCAATTCAGATTCATTATTACTGAATTTTATTGTTTTTTTTAACTCAGAGTCATTATTTCTTTTCTCAACTCAATGTGTTGTCAAATCATTTTGAATAGTTTTCCACAACATTATTACTCCCAACAGTTATTTTTTTAAAAATCTGGTACTGAATTTTACTATTCTTTTTTCAACTAAGAGTCATTATTACTGAATTTTACTATTCTTTTTGCAACTCAGAGTTGTTGTTGTTGTTGTTGTTATTATTATTATTATTATTATTGGATTTGGTGTTCTCATGCTTGCTAGGATATTGCCATGTCTACAAGTTTGTTAAATAGCTTTTATGTTATTTCACCAAGTATACGAAGAACTCACTTGGTCAAATGATTATCAATCAAGTGATCCTAAGCTTTCTTTGTAGAAAACTTATCCATATGCTTCTTTTTAACTTAGCTCAAATAACTTTTGGATATAAACCGGATCAATGCAAGTCATGCTTATCCAATTTGTATTTATGTTATATATAAAATTTATTTTGATAGACTCAAGAATGAATTATTCCAAACTTTTAAGTTCAGGAATAATAATTCTCAGACATTTTAGTTTTATTCATTATCAATGAAAACCTCGATAACTAGAAGCATCCTAGACTGAAATAGAAATAAGTTATCATATAAGAGAATATAGTTCATCCTATCAAAATCAAAATAATTTATTGATTAACCTAAAGCGACATTCTTTAATCTTAATGGTCATTTTATGATTTAAGAATTCATCTCTTGGGATCCGAACCATCTCTCATTTTACGTTCTATGGATTATCAATGCTAGGACCACATCAAGCAACTAATACTTCATATGTTGAAGAGAGATAAATACATCTAAATAATAAATACCTTAATGAAGAACATTTAATGTTGTTCATAAAATCTTCAAAATGTTTAAGGACATGTTCTTATATTTTTTCGAAGCTACTTGTATTTGATATGGATGTCCTTTGGACGTTGTACTGACTTAACTTTCGTTTAATCATGAGACCTTTGACTATCTATATCTCATATATACCCTTGTGTTGAAAAGTTCATTCCTATTGACTAAACCCTTGGCTAGCTAAAGAAACTATTATAGCTTACCACAATCATACTCAACTATGGTACGTGGGCCATGATGAATCAGTTATAGGATTCTATTGGTCCTTAGACAGCTTATAAACAACTGTAGAGTTGGTTGAATGCGTTTCTTGGTTACTTTTTAGATTTATAAAAATATTTAAACCAAGTTGAGTTTTTAGATGCGTGATGAGTGATGTTGTGTTGAGCGGGTCTAAAAACTTATAAATTGCTCAACTTCGCTGGACAGTTTATCTTCAATCGCTTCCTGAGTACTCTACATAGCATGGACTGGGTTTTCAAGCAAAACGATAAGTACAGAAAGAATGACGAATGAGTTTGAAAGCGATAAAAGCTAAAGCGAACGTATAGAACTTCAACACTTAGGTTTATCCTCATTCAGCCCTGAGCCTACCTCCAATCCCCGGATTCCTTCTCCGATCTTAAATCCACTAGTGTTCGTTCCTTAATTAGGTGGAGCAGCCTTTATAGCGGGTAGACACTTTTTACAAAAAGTACATTTCTTTCTAACTACCACTCAACTTAGTTTGGGTACCCTTCCCAAACTGACACTCAGATTTGAATAAAAAGAATGAGAATTGAATTCAACTTATAAACTGTTGAATCCTTATAATGTTAAATCTAAGAGTGATTCTCTCTATTACAAACAAATTGACAATCTTGAAGCTGGGAGTATTTTCCCAAAGTTTCAGCTCTTAAAGAAATTCGAGGTGATTCACCAAATTTGAACGTCTGCTTCAGTCTTCAATTTATACTTGAAGCTTTACGAAGTAGCCATTGCAAACTTTTCATCCTTACAGCTCTTCAATTTCTCTTCTCAACATATCTTTCGAATCTTCTCGTTGGAGACAGATTCCAGTATGTTTAGAGATAGAAATTTTGAACGTTAAGGCGTGATAAAATTCTGTTGATAAAATCTTGTTTATCTTCAAGAAAATCAATCTGGTAGAGAGGTATGCGAATGAAACTTGGAATCTTGAGATTGGTTGACATTGCTGACGCACGGAGACACTGAGAAATGACGCATGATAGAGAATTCCTTTTGCCTTGGAATTTAGTGAGGAATCTCCAACATTTTATACTAACACCTTTTATCTTGTGAGGACCACAAGAAATCTTCCTTAATTTCAACACTTTTTAACCTGAAAAGCATCGAAAGAATATTCCGTTTCTCACAGAAAATGTTAGCAGCACAAGTGTCATTTAATTCTCCAATTGTCAAACAATATAGCTTTTAATTAATAAAAGCTAACTCAGCACATCTGAGTTGATATCTTTCTAAACTATGGAGTACTCAGCATGAACTCAGGTTTTCCTACTCCAAGCCGTAACTTGATTAATTACTCAGCAAACTGAGTTGTTTTTCCTTAAACAAACTCAAGTCAACTTCATTAATTAAGAGTATACTTAGTAGTCAATTAATTTCACTATCCTAGATAATTTGCTATTTCCAAAACGTTTAAGTACTGTGAAGTACTATTAACTTGGATTCTACATTCTCCCCCATTTTGGACAGATAGCAAACTAGGTAGTAGAAGAAGTTAATTGAATAAGATAGTTTAAAGATATCAAGGATACTTGGAAAGTGATGTAAGACTCCCTTATGCTGAGTGACTCCCCTTAGCCAGCTTGAACTCCCCCATACCGAGTAAGTCTTCTTCAAGCAGCTTAGCTCCCCCATACTTAGAGGATTTTTCTTCATGTTGGGACTTTATCTTACTTCAGCTTTTCTTTGAGGTTGGTCTCTTGTATGAGTTCCTGCATCATATCATCAATACATAGTAGAAACGTACATACAACATACAAAATTTAAAGTTAAGAAGATCTTAACTTGAGATAGAACTTATAATTTTTATTAATAAAAACTACTTAGTCAGTACATGATCTTTGTCCTGAACTAAGATTACAAATCTAAGAGCTATTCCAAGTCTATTTTCTACTCTAGGAATGTGGCTTATTTTTTATGCTTGGAAGAGGAGAGTCTAGTCTTGTCTTGATTTAGCTTTGGAGGTTACCACTGAGGTTTTTGATGATGCAGAGTAGAAAGGAGAGGTCACATAGGAAGAGATCCGTCATTGAGGTTTGCTGTTATGAGAGCATCCTCAACTACCTTCTCCCCCTTTGATATCTGACCCTTCACAATTTGTTCCAGGTAAGTATTAAAGGTATCAAGGGTAGCTTGGAAGTCCTCTTACTAGCTAATTTTCTATGGGGATATTTCCTGCTCCAACTACTACTTGGAGTTAGTATCTAAGAAAGATCTTCCCCATGGCAGTAATTAGGAATTTTTGAAGAGTGGACATCTTTACATCTATGTTCTTGTTAACTTCTCTGCTGATATTATCTATCTTGGAATGAAGAGATTCGAGATTTAGCACAGGCTTCTTATCCACCTTTGATGATATGTCCGTCACCAGCTTCACCATTTGATCTTGTGTATTATCATGGTTCATTAAGAACTTCGACATGGTCTCCAAAACCTTTACCATGCTGTGGCCTACGTGGTAGTTTCGATTTTTTTGAGCACATTGTCCAATTTGTGATCGGTGCTCCTCTTGATTTTGACTTGTTCCTCACCGAGCTTATGGAGCCGTGTCACTTTAGTTTCCATGTTAGAACTCAAGGAACTCAGCTGCTCAGCAACAGCATCCACGCTACCCTTTATCTTTCCTGCAACAACATTAGCTAATGTAGTAGACATGGGGATTGATGAGATTATTTCCCCAAGCTGGGCTACAAACTCAGATAATCCAATAAGGATCAAAGCCATCTTATCTACCAAACTCTTGGCTCTCTATTTTTCCAAATGATTTCGAATGATAAACAAACTACCCTGAATCTTTTCAGACTCCTTGAAGTAGATATATTCAGTAGGCAAACTTGTGTGCTCTTCGAACTAAGGCAATTTGGCCTTGGGTTTGGAAGACAAGCCCGTTAATTCTTGAGATAGTAGCAAATTGCTAACTACTCCATCCAACTCAGCAATAGTTTTGAGCACAGGGAATTTCTTCCGTGCCAGCTCTCTAATCTAAGCTAAGATGAGCTCATCATCCGTGTCCTCATGGATTGGCTCTCTGCTAGGTTCAGGTACTTCACGGGCTACAAAATTTACCTTAGTACTCTGACCACTTGCGTTTCCTTGCTAAGTGGAGTTCTCAGTATTAAGAACTTCCCTAACTAGAAGGGTTAGAGGGGTAGAGGATTGGTTTGAAGAAGGTGTAGGTTTAGAGGTTTGTACATTTAAAGAAGTAGGGGGAATGATTTTAATCTTTTTGAGAGACATGGAAGGTATGGTAGCTGTACATGTATGTGTTTGTATTTGGGTTTGGGTTTGGGGAAGAGAAGAGGGAGAGGTTTGAGTATTATTTACTGGAGAAGTTTGGATAGAGAAAGATTAATGACTTTTGGTAGGAGAAGAATGGATATTTACTAGGGAATTTTGGTTATTAACAGGAGAAGATGGTATAATGACAGAGGAATTTATAGAATTTGGAGAAGGAGAATTTACAGAGGAAGGTATTTTAGTTTCTACAAGAGTATGAATTGGGGTATTTACAGAAGATTTAGGTTGAGGATTTATAGAAGAAAGGGGGGTAAGATTTAGAGGCACATCTGGCTTAGCTGTTTGACCCAAGGATGGGTCAGCTTGAGGTATCTCAAATTGAGTAGAGGTTTCCTTAGTTTGAGTAGAATTGGGTATGGCGATGTTGGAATTAGGAAGATCAGACTCTTCCTGAACAAGGTTGATGGTTACTCCAACATCATCATCACTACTCACCACTTGCACGTTTCTTTGCAAGGTTCAGTTGGTGGAAGAACGCATTCACTGAGTGCCCTTATCTTTGGAAGTTACTTCATTTAATTTAGCAGCAGCTCCAGGACTCATAGTGTCCTCATGCTTAGATTTCTTGGCCTCACCCTGCTCCTCTGAATCTTCATAAAGGACCAATTTGCGCTTTCTTTGGCGTAGGGTTTCCTCAGCCTCAGCCTCAATCTCATCCTCTTTCTCCTTAGCATGCTGCTTAGCTTGGAGCATAGCATCAGCTTCTCTTTCAGTGTGTGTCTTGGCTTTCATTTGCCTCCTTTGACATTGAGGCTGAGTAGGGACTTCATCAGATGATGGCTTGGTTGGGCTCTTCTTACGGGCCTTAGAAGAGGTAGCCTTTGGTTTTGGAGAAGAAGCGGTGGTGGAGACTTGCTCTAGAATGCTCGAGATGGGAAAATGATCTCTTGAGTCCTCACTTACGTCAAAGTCCACCACGAACCCATCTTCTTCTTCCTTCAGGATGTCCATAGGTACTACTATCAGTGCACACTTAAGCTTGCACTTTTGTTATGCCTTATTGTACCTAGCATGTACTTGATCGTGACTCATCTGTGAATGAGATCAAGTTTCTTCTTCACCGGTAGCATTGTGTTACCGGACTCCCCCAAAAACTATGCTATATCCACCTTTGCTACCCTCATCAATTCGATGAGGAGGTAACCATAGTGGTAGACAATAGTTAGCTTTGTCAAGTGATGAAGGATCACCATAGACCAATTTAGCCTCTTACCCTCTACCATATGGTAAAACACACACCTCTTGAAATAGGAGTAGCTGGACACAGATCTAGTCTTTGATAGCAACAGCTTCACCACTAGCTCGTGGTAAGCTCTCGTGGTCCAGCTCATCCTGCTTGCTGCTATCTCCCCTGAAATGTAGTTGGAGGGGAGCTCCCAATCTTCAAGGATTGCTACCAGGTCCTCATCACCAGTCTTGTGAAGTTGAGTGCCTCTATGAGGCAGGTTCAAAATGCTCCCAATTAGTCTATAGTAAATTAGCTTGATTTATCTCTAAAATCCACTAGCAAGACGTCATTGAGACCTTGAATGGAGTAAAGATGAGAATAAAATGCCCTAATCAGTCTAACTATCGCAGGTCCTTCCATTCGTAGAAAGGAACTCAGGCTTTATTGCTTGATGACCTTATGCGTGATCCGATTTCTAAGAAGGCTCTCATTATTACCTTCATAGATAGAGCCAAACTCTAAATTGTAAGCCTAATCCACCTTTGTGAAAAGGGTTCCCGCTTCCAGAGTTAGCTTCTCCATTTACCCTTTGGTGTTGACAATGAGTTTCTTCATAGTTGTAGTGTTGAGTTTGAAAGTGGTTATGGTGATTGCCATTGGATAAAGGTAAAGGAATTTTTGAGAGAAAGGAGTTAGGGTTCTTGAGCTTTGAAAGATTTGAATTCGCAAAAGCAAGTACCCTCTCTCTTCATCTCCTTCAGCTTTCACAAACCTCTTGAGATGGCAATGGTACGTGGAGTGTTCTCAGTTTAAGATGAGAATTAATGCTGAGATTAACACTTGATTAACCACCTTAGTAAGGCTTACTAAAATAAGGCTTGATCTTCAACACTTGGCAAGTTTTCTGATTTCTTCTTTCTTCTTCTTTATTACAGCGGGTTCGCCATTCTAATGAGCTACCTTAGGACATTCCTTTGTAATGGTTTGGTCAATATGTTAGCATGATGTTCCTCTGAAGGAACATACTCTAGCTTAACATCTCCCCTTAGCACATGATCTCTAATGAAGTGATGTCTGATGTTGACATGCTTCATCCTGCTATGCTGAATTGGGTTCTTGGATAGGTCAATTATATTATTGTTATCACACGTAACTTCGAGACACTTTGACTTTATACCATAGTTTTCCAGTTGTTACTTAATCCAAAGCAGTTATGCTACGTAACTTCCTGCGGCCATGTACTCAACTTCAGCTGTACTCAGCACAACAGAAGTTTACTGCTTGATGTACCATGAGACCAAGTATTCTTCAAGGAAGTGGAATCCTCCCATGATACTTTTCCTATCCATCTTATCTCTTCGATAATCAGCATCTGTGAATCCTCTAGGAGTGAAATCCAAGCTGTTGGGATACCACAGACCTTCTTCAATAGAACCTTGCAAGTACTTGAGAATTCTTTTCACTGTTGCTAAATGAGATTCTCTAGGATCAGCTTGATAATAAGCATATCAGCACACAACATACTGTATGTCTAGGTTACTAGCTGTAAGGTAAAGAAGAGAGCCAATGATTCCTCTGTAGAACTTGTTGTCTATAGGTCTTATAGCTTCATCCTTACTTAAGATAGTTGTGAGTGGGCGACATGGAGTGGTGGGCCGAGAGCACGCGGGATCATAGGCGCGGTCCACCAGGGTGTTTGAAAAAAGATGCAGAAAAAGCACCGGGTCTGGAACCTGGGAAAAAGGTTTGAAAGAGAAAAAGGTGAAAAATGTTTAAGATCGGTTCAAACCCGAATCTACCGTCTCTTAGTGTGGAGTCGCCACCTGGATTAGCTCTTTCCAGGAATTAGAGTCCTGTGAGGCTTAACGTCCGGGGGATGGCCCACCAAGACACAGAGATTCGGGTCCGGGATAAGTTGCTTATTTCTTAAGTGATCACAATAAATTACATCTACAGAATACCGTTTTCTTTTAATTATGCATATTCGCACTTAGGTTGTTTTTGGAGTTAAATGCATGGTTCACGTATTGCGAAATATAAACCATCCATAAAGCAGAAAAATAAACCATCCACAAAACGGTAAGTAAATGCGGAAAGTAAATGC